>JAQFYP010000069.1:0-43867 GCA_034694865.1 Bilobella braunerae
ATTCAGAAGTTATGGGACTCTCCAAATATCAATTCTATTCAGGAAAACCTTCGTTCAACGAGCTCTGAAATTGACCTAGCCCGCTTACTAGCTGCCGCGGAACCATACAGTGCCGCTTGGCTCAACTCTATTCCGTCGCCACAGCTTGGAACCCTACTAACTGACGAGACCTTTCGAATTTCCGTCGCTCTTCGACTTGGTTGCAATATATGCGCTCCACACAAATGTATTTGTGGAAAAGATGTTGACAGCTTGGGGCTACATGGCCTTAACTGCAAGAAAAATGGAGGGAAGTGGACTAGACACTCTGCCGCGAATGATATTATTCTCCGTGCCCTTCGAACCGCGGGCATCCCGGCTATTTTGGAACCTTCCGGTTGTTCACGTCAAGACGGAAAAAGACCTGACGGAATGACCTTAGTTCCTTGGAAAAAAGGAAAGCCTCTTTTATGGGACTTTACCTGTGGCAATACATTAGCACCATCATACACTGCATTTTCCTCAAGAAAATCCGGATTTGTAGCCGAAGCTGCTGAAAACCGGAAAATGAGACATTATGGCCACCTTCTAAACGGTTACATATTCGTCCCTGTAGCTATTGAGTCAACTGGCGTGTGGGGCCAGCAAGCGCTCAAGTGGATCAGAGAAATTGGGAATCGTATAAGCGACTCGACTGGGGAGAAGCGTGCCACAAGCTACCTCATCCAGAGACTTAGCATTTGCATCCAGAGGGGAAATGCTGCCTGCATCCTAGGATCAATGCCGACCGGAAAAGCCCTCAACGAAATCTTCTACTTAAGTTAAGTCTGGAGACCTCCGGAATCGGCTCGGCCACTGGCGTCGAGTGCGGATTGGAGATCGGGACTTTATCTCCTTCACGACAGTGTTTATTGATTTTTAAACATTATTTAATCGCTATTTTCAACAATTTCCTAAGTTCAGATAATAAAAGAATAATTATACAAAATGCTTACATTGGTGCGCATTTGGTTATTCGTTTCCATGAACACTTGGGTTCGACCATCCGAATTTATTTTATTTCAAAAATTTAAATAAGGTGAAATTATTTTTCACCTATTTCTGTGCTAAACTTTCAGCCGTCGCCAGTGGCACCAAAAATGGATTTTGAACGAATTGAATTATAATAATTGCAATTGCAATAATGGATTTGCTTCCTAAGTAAATCAAATCACTTTTCAATACAATATAAAGTTATTATATTATTATGTTATATTATTAGGGAGGACCTTATTAGAAGCATTGTTTAGCGGCCTTGGTTATTACAAAATAAATAAATTATTTATTTTCGGGTGTTCAGTTTCTGGTGAAACGCACGGTATATCTAGAACCAGTGTTTTTTGCGGCGGTAAGCAAGCTAACCCTTTGAAAGATACGTGGCGCGATGTTTAAATTTTTAAATAAAATCATCTGACACTTCACTTTATAATAAAGCCATGCCATGTGGTCATGTTTGTTTTTATTTAGTGTTGCCATTGTCAATTAATTAAAAGGGTTAAATTATATAGTAGTTAATTAGTGGCACCCAAGTTTAAAGCAAGTAACAACATAATCAATTGAGGTAACAATTTAATGTTCAATAAAGAGTATGTAAGTGGGGAATGTTCTGACGTTTTGTCATTGCGAATTAATTGGATACATAAAACATAACAACTCCGATAATTGTAATCTGTGAATGGGGAAACGGGATGAATTAAAGGTAGCTTTCTAGCTTTTAATTGTTTTTGCAGGCCCTTTCTGTAATTTCTGTCCGTACCGTGGTAGTAAATTGTCTGAAATGAATTCGGTCGGTATCGAAGCTGGTAGAGCATATATAAAACCGGAATACGTCGTACTGAAGCCTTTTCCGGTATCAGTTTCTGTTAGCGTATCAGAGGATGTTGGTTCAGCTTGTAAGCGACAGAAGATTGATACCGAAGAAGCCCAGGATCGTACAATTGAAACAGGCATTGAAAAGTCCGACTCAAGCGTCAATGGTTCAAAAAACCAAAACCAGCGACAGTCGCGGAAGGAAAGAAGAGGTAACGTAGATGCTAATTTAATTTTTTATTATAATTTACTATTTGTATATTTCTAATCACCACGATTCTCAATTTTATTTGGTCTTCGTTTGCAGGACAAAACAAAGATCGCCCTAAACGAATAGAAAAGTTACAGGAACAGGAAAAGCTTTGCAGCAGTTATATTGACGGCGTACTCGGAGAGCCTTGCCGAGAGGGATGTCGTTTCCTGCATGACGTTAACCAGTACCTTTGTAATACTTAATTTCCTTAATTTTCTCAAGTTGCTATATGTTTACTATTTTGAAAAGTGTAATATATGAAAATTCTATAGCTTTGCCAAGCACACAGCGCAGCAAGATAGACAAAGAGTGTTACTGCTACCAAACGTACGGGAAGTGCTTCCGTGGTCTTACTTGCCTCTTCTCCAAATCTCACACCGACGCTGAAAATAAGAACATGGTTAACGAGGAGCTATGGAATCGGATGAAGCCAAGCTACGATGCGGCGCATGGAAACATCTTAGATCGAGAAACGCAACGCCTCCTGCGCTCTAGAACATTCGAATTTGGTCCTATCAATACGATTTGCAATAAGGTGGAGAGAAAGATTAAGGAATCTAAGGATCAACAGAAGGCTATTTCGCAGGAGGCAGGAGAGCCAATCAAGCCTTCGGGACCAGTCACAGATGAAGATCAAATTCCCTTGAGAGCAGAAGAGATCAGGAAGGTTGATTGGAAAGATAAATTGTACCTTTCACCTCTGACTACCGTTGGGAATATACCGTTTAGAAGAATTTGTGTCGACTTCGGTGTAAGCCTGCCCAGCGCTAATGATTTATTTAATTATTGGAATCTGATCTGCTTCTCATAATGCAATAATAACGATTATTTTACTGTAGGCTGATATCACCTGTTCGGAGATGTCCCTAGCGAGTTCGATTATACAAGGCGGTAAGTCCTTTGTCGCCAGATTTACTTTTCGTGAGTTTTCTTGGTAACTAACGATGGCACTATTTTTAAATTATATCTTAGTTCCTCACGAATTTGCGCTGAACCGTCGCCAGTGAGCAAAGAAATTACTTTAATTAAAACTTTAAAAATTGTAAAGAATAAAATAATATTTTCTTTTATATTAATTTTAGTCCGTCCGAGAAAATATGGGGAGTCCAACTGTGTGCAAATAATGCCAATTTAGCAGCCAAAGCATGTCACGTGTTAGATACAGTCGGCGTTGATTACGATTTCGTGGACTTGAATATGGGTTGCCCTTTGGATGCAATATGTCAACAGGCAAGTTAATATTTACCCTAATAAAAAACTAGCTAATAATAATGACGTTGAGTATATTCAGTATATTCAGTAAGTGTCAAGAGTGTCAAATATCTCCAGATTTATTACCATTACCTTATGCTTTAGGGTGCTGGAAGTGGACTGATGTGCCGTTCCGTAAGTTAAACTTAATCGTGAAGTGTATGATTTCATTTTGTTCAATCAGTAGATGTTAATCAATGGATTAATTCAATTAATTTTCAGGGCAAGGTAGAATCTATGGCGAAAACAATGTCGGAGGTGCTGCGGAGCAAGAGCAAACCGTTCACAATTAAAATGAGAGCTGGTTTCAAAATTGACAAATACATTGCTCACGACTTGATCGGAATTTGTCGAGACTCGGGAGTATCAGCCGTGACAGTAAGTTTAGATATTCTGCGGCGGAAAATCGTTTAGTTGAATTTAATAATTAATTTTCAAAAATTACTTAATATACAAATTATATAGTATTTAAAATTAAATGTTTCCAGTTGCATGGGAGAACGCGAGAACAGCGCTACACGAAAACTGCAAACTGGGACTACATTGGCCAGTGCGTTAACGTTGCCGCTCCAATGTCTGTATTTGGAAATGGCGACGTTTTGTCATGGGAAGAATACGCTGAAAAAAAGAAGCGGAGCGATGTGGCCGGCGTTATGATTGGTCGCGGAGCCTTGATGAAGCCTTGGATTTTTCAGGAAATCAAGGAAGAACGAACTATTGACATGACCTCGAGTCAAAGACTAGAAATTATTCAGCGCTACTGTAACTACGGTCTTGACCAATGGGGAAGTGGTAAGCGTTTTTTTTACTTGAATTCCGCCGTATCAGGATAAATTCAAATGAGAAAGTCTATAGTAGTAATACTTATATTATAAATAAATTATAATTAATATTATGAAGAAAATGAATTTTGTTTTAGATTATCAAGGCGTTGAGACTTGTCGGCGGTTTCTGCTGGAGTGGCTCTCTTTCCTCTACCGCTACATACCAGTAGGTATCCTTGAGAAACCGCCACAAATGATGAATCAGAAACCACCTAAATATTTTGGCAGGGATGAAATGGAAACACTTCTCGGTACTGAAATTAGCAGTAAACCATTTTTGCATGGCGTCAATAACATTTCACAGTTCAGCATATTAACTACAATATGATAATTTATTTTTAGCAAGCGGCTTAGCTGACGACTGGGTTAAAATCAGGTAACTGAGCGACTCCATCTTATCCCTTCAACATATATCTAACATTGAATAATTTAATTTTCAGTGAAATGTTTCTCGGACCGGTTCCAGAAAACTTTGTTTTTCTTCCTAAGCACAAGGCCAACTCCTGGGCTTAAAATATATTTTCACAATTAAGCGATACGATTCGTGACTGGACTTGAAGCTGAAGCTCATAAATTTAGAAATTTTGACTAAAACTTGTACTTGTATTCATAAATATAGTTTTTAGAATAAATAAGTTAGCTATGAAATATCATCATCCTCTTCCGATCCGTTTCCAATCGCTTCACCACTCCCAAGCTGGCTGGCATTTCCCTACGATATTAATATAGCTCCCCGGTCGGCAACGGATTTGTCTGATTGGTGAAATGATCCTGGGAGCCGGAGCCATGCGCTGCATTCCGCACCGTGGGAAGAGTTCACTGGGATGGAAGTGCACGGTTTCTTCGGGATCGTCACAGTGCTTCGACGGTTGATTGAGAGGAACGCAAGGGCCAGTACCGTTTAGCGGAACCTCGACAAGTTCGGTGAGCAGTTTGCTCCTGCGCGTACTTGACTTTTGGCACGTTCGCTTCTCGCAGACGGCTTCTCCTTCAGCGTTGAAAATCAGCCATTCCTTGCTCTCACAGTAAGCCTAGACAAGGTCAAAAGCGTTAATGAGCAAATTGCGTTTTTACGTTAATTGGGTTTCGTAGATTAATTTCTTAGTAGTTAATTTTAGAGACGGAACCTTTTGGTAGATAAAGAAGCAGGCCTTGAGTTCTGGATGATAAACGAGAGGCGTCCTTGAGATGCTGAAGTCACATTCACAGTAGCCGTAAACCGTGCTGTTGTCCACGGTGGGGTCAAACCGGAAAACCATGTTCGGCCCACAGTGCGCCTTGTCTCCAACCTTGGCACACTTATTGGCAGTTTTGTCGAAAAGTAACTGTTGCCGTCGACTGCCATTTCCTGGACAGAGTTCTTGTCTGAAAGAGCAAAATTTAAACGGTTTTTGGTTACCTATGTTTGTTGAACAGCGGTTCTCCCTAAATGTATCTAATCTGTCCCACCGCCGCCATTTTGTTTTGTTTTTGTAAATACTTTAATTGTTATTAAAAAAAGAGCAACTTTTTTTTTGATAATTCCTTACCTTCGTTGTTCATCTTCGGCGACCTCATAAGAATAGTCTTGTAAAATGTCCCTCTCTTCCGAGGACGTGTAATCGATTCGTATAGGAGCATCGTTCCCTTTAGATTGTCGGTGGGGCTGATTTGGTGGGGCCACTAAATTCTCCACCAAATCTTCCGATGGCATTGTAGGAAGGCGATGTGGGGCACGCGTCGGCGCAGAGAAGAGGACATGTTGATGCCCAAAGATGATTGTCGTATTTTCAAACTTGGCCAGAATTGTGTCATTTTTGAGAAGTTTTGGCGTCCGGGCACGATGCTTCAACGGTCGTTCTGATACAAATTCCGTGACATTGGTTCCAGTCGGAAGCGGCGTGACACCGTTCGGCAGTATAATCGGTACCGCCGTGGCGTTGCCCAGGCCAATCGGAAGTTCTTCCGTGACGTTGCCCAAGAGTCCAGTTGGGAGCGCGGTGACTTCCAGAAGCAGAACCAGCCCCAAGACGGACGAGATGATAACCTTAGCGTAACTTTGGCACATTTTGATTAACTTTCAAAAACTAGGTCAACTCTGAGCTCAAAGTTGAAGGAACTCAAAAATCGCTGTTTATGCTTACAAGCGCAATTGATCCCTCACGGATGCTTGCACAATTAGAACTGGACGCTGGCAAAGGAAAAGCGGCGCATATAAACAAATCTTGGTCCAAAAAATGTTAAGGGTGAGTCAGCTAATGGCAATGGACTGATGGACAGTGGTCAAAATTAGTGGATTCTTAAGTGGATTTAACCTTTGAGGTCTTAGGTCTTGTCGTGACAGCCAAAAATGCTTACGACAGTACAACTACGCTTACGTCGATTTAACAATGAAAGGGAATTGTGTAATGGAAATTAGCAAGTTCCTTAAAGCATTTGACACATTTAAAGCAGCATTAAGTAAGTGGAAGTTAATTGGTTGAGGAACTACCTTAACTTTCCGTAGACCTTGCACTTTGCAAGAAAAAATGGTCTCTAAAGGCCCCTCGACGCGTCAAGCCGTCGCAGGAAGTACAGAGGGTGTCATTATGTCATATTGACAAGCATGCTGCTCCTGTCGTCACCATTTTGGTCAATTTTCGAGCATTTTCGTCACGTCAAGGTGGACTGGTAGCTGGTGGTGCCAAAGCTGTGGTGACTTGTGCACATGCGCAGAGACGTTCTCCTTGTGCGTGCCCTTGCGTCGTCGTTGTCGTAACGTTTTATGGATCTGGGAGATTTGAATGAAAATGAAGTCATGCTATTTTGAATTAAGATTCCTTGGAGACATGGAAAAGACGAAGGCCGCTGATTGGCTCGTTGGAAATTCCCTTGATCTCTCGTCCATGTGCGGATGACCTACTTCCGCTCCACTTTACAAGCATCCGCTTCTTTTTGAGGAGATAAACTCTAGTTAATTTAACTATTTTAAAATTGAGGAAGGTTAAAACCTTCATTTTGAAGCTTTTTTTTTAATTGAAAACCATCGCATCTTCGCATCCGTGTGAATCATTTCTTTGATTTTAAAAGACAGAAACATTTTCAAAAAATGGCTTTATAAAAATTAATCCTTCCAAAAAATTTGAATAAAGATACATAAAAAAAAGGAGAAAAAGGAATGTGTAATGTGAGTGAGACAGGGATTTTACATGTATGAAAAGTAAAACTGAAATGCAAAAATTTAATAACAATTTTAATAAAAAAAAAATACGGATTCTAATGAAAAGTAAAAATGAAAATCTAAAGTTAAAAGAAAAACTTTACAACAATTTTTATGGAAAAAAAGACGGATTCTAGGTTACGAAGTTTCACTTTCATTGTTACAAGGACTGCAATTTAACCTATAATGACGTGCATCGTCGTAAGAAAAAAATGAATGACAATTACGTTAAATAAGTTAAGTAAATTGTAACAAAAATTATTTCCCAGGCAAGATACGCCTTTTTAATTGATTTTCCCTTTGAACCTTCATTAAAAAGAGGATGCTGCAGAAGGCGGAACAAGAATTATACGGCATTTATTCTCAGGTATAAAACATTCAGTTTCTAAAACTTTCTCTTTAAATTACCATTCCTCTTTTTTATTTTAATTTTTTATAATTTACAATTAACTTTTCCTTTCTCTCCTAACCGGTCTGCTGGGGCTGGAGGAGGCTGGAGACGAAAAGCGCTGGAAAAATTCAGCTTCGATCGGAAGCGTCGGTTGTTGATTGGAGAGGCGAAAGACGTTGAAGGGTGACTCCGACGACGTCGCCAACGGATTGTCGTCATCGTTGACATTTGAGTCAAAGTCAATTACGGGAACGGGAATTCCTTTTACCGTGTCATTTTTGACTAATTGACCCCTGTCACCCCTTAATTGATTCCAATATGAGTACTGTGGCTCAGGAGTCGTGCTTCCCACGGCTTCCCAAACGAGTCGAAACTCCGTTCGACTCGGCACCGTGCCCTCAACGGTGTGACTCTTGTTCAGCGCCGCTACCGGCGGCGCTTTTGTAGTCCCCTCCAAACTAACTTTCTCGTCGCTTCCGGGAACGTTTTTTCGGAGAAGCGTCAGGGAGTTTCGACTCGAGTTCCGACCGTTTCCGGCCACGAACCGAACCTCTCGCTTGCTTTGAACTTGTTCTATATTCGAGGCATAGGGTTCTTGATCCTCGCCGTCGTAGTCTTGTTCTGAGTCTTGCTCCTGCGCAGTTGCTGCTACCGGTCCGACGCGAGTTTTGAAGAGTTTGCGCCGCCGTTCCGTGAGAGCCTTGAGTCGATCCGAAGCGGAGCCGGGAGGTATCCGCCGCGCCGGTTTCCGGTTTTGAATTACGTCTTTAGGAGAGAGGAGAATCGATGTCGGTAGAGTAGACGCGGCGGTTAGAACTTCCCGGACAATCAACGGCTGAACGGATGGAATCGCTGGAGGGGTAAATACTGGCGGTTGAGCGGTGGGTCGCGGCTTCTTTTTGATTTTGACGACTGGGCGGGTCTTTATGACCACTGGTGGAGACGGTGGTAGGGAAAACTGTGACTGTGCGTGTGGCGGCGACTCTTCAATGTCAACAACTTCCGGAACCGTTGGGGGCGGTGCGGAGAGGTTCCCTTCTTCCTTATATCGACTGCTAAATTTTGCTGGAGCTTGGGACGGTTTAAATGGAGCTCGTACTGACTGTGTAACGCCGGTCGTTGCAATTGGCTCGATTTCCCGCACTTCCTGTTTCGGGAGAGGGCGCATGAAGCGCGGTCTTGGACGTAGTTTCCTTCCAGCCGTTTGCGTCGCCGTAGGTTCCTCGGCAGGGAGGGCCGCGGGCGTTGTCGTAATGGGTCCTGGAACGCGGATCCTCTTCAACGGTCTCCCTTTCAGCGGATTCGGCTTCGAGGTGGCTGGAAGCTCAATTTCCAGCGACGGAGCCGAAGTTTCCCGAACCGGCGGAGTAAACGGCGTCGGAGTAGGGGGTAGCCCTTGGAGGTAGGTAATTGGCGTAGGTTGATATCTTAGATTTGAAATCGCTTCGCTATTTACTATGGAATCGGGTGACCTTGAAGGTCCCACGGTTTCTTCCTGCAAATTCTGAACGGTTTCTTGGAGGTTCTCGGCCTTGGCTTTCCGCCGCCGTGTCGCTGGGTCCATTAACCGAATCCTGGCTCTGCTTTTTGGAATTGGACTGTCCACATCGCTGGCAGCGGTAGAAATTGCTAAAAAAAAATGATTATTACGTAATTATATTTTAGTTATATTTTAATTATTTTTTAATTACAACAATTAATTGTAATTTCAATTTATAATGTTTGGGCTTAGGTGATAGTCACGGTGAAGATTTTTTTGAGGATCAAACTTTCACTTGTTCGACAACGCATTCACACGAGATGAATAAAAGCTAAAATAAGACATTAGCGAATCGCTTGACTGATTTGATATAGACAAACAGATTCAAGAACTCATCCAATCTTTGTTTATAAACATTTATTTTGGTAAACAATAAACATAAACAAAAATGACAATTAATTATTGCCAAACGATGAAGAAAAAGCGGAACGCTAACTTTAAAATCGACTTCAAAATATTTCGATTTTGAATAAAAAATTTGGAGAATAAAAAATTTAGAACAATTTTCTTCTTACCATTGTTCAACGGTTCGGAACGGTGCTGGGTGAACGGCGTCGGAGGAATCGCTGGAGGCCTTCTGAATTCCGATTGTTGATTTTGAGGTTGAGGGGATTGCTGAAGCTGCGCCCGATTTCGCTGCTGTTGTTGTTGTTGTTGATGGTTTTCTTGTTGATACGATGGCTGTCGAACGGGAGGCCTCTCACGGTGTCGCAGTTGACCTTGATGTTGTTCGGAGTACTGCTGGCGGGTGGGCAACGGTGCCTCAAAGAACGGCACCGTGGGAGGTATGCTTGGAATCACAATAATAGGAAGCGGCATTCCAGAGCCGTATACGTGATGCTGCGGCAGTACTTCGTAGCCAGCGTAGAGCCCGCCCTCTTTCTCTAGCATTTTCCCGGTGACGTAAAGCGGTTTCCCGCCATGTCTCTGGTGATGGTAGTGATGGACCCTATTCTGCGTCTGCGTAGGTTGAGGTGGCGGCAGCGGTGGCAACGGTTGCTTCCTACCTCGTGGAATTTGCTTCACAATTTGTTCCTGCCTGGGTTCCTCCGGGAACGGTGCAAATTCTGGAATGTATTGAACTTCACGCCCTTGTGTGGGGTGGATCGCTGGAGTGGAAGGCTCTTCGCGTACTGGAATTGGTACCGGGTTGAAGTTCGATGGACGCTGATTTTGGGACCTAGGAGAATTTGGCCGCGTTCTTGTCTTTACCTGCAGCGATGGCGTCTCTTCGTAAATGTTTTGATCCACGGTGAGCACTGGAGTTGGACTTGGCTTTCGCGCTTCTAAATTATGACCATTGTCTCGGACACGAGTGTCTCTGCCACGATTGTCCCGGAAGGTGACCGGTTGGGTGCTTGGTCGAGGTTCCTGAGATCCGCCATTTTGAATTTGACCTCTGACATGACCATGACCTCGAACTCTATTTTGACTCTGTGTCGGTTGCGGTGCCCTAAACTCGGTCCGCGGCCTATTTCTATTTCTAATTTGCATATTGAAGACCGATTCTTGGTTCCGAGTGACCTGTTGCTGTTCTTCTTGAGGCTGTTCCTGTTCAATGGAATTGTGATTTTCGACATTCAATTGCTGATGATCGTTGACGTAGAAGTCGGTTTCGGCAGCAGGAGCTTGGGTTGGCGCCTCGGTCGTTCGTAGCCTTGGACGAGTCATACGCCGTGGAGCGGCGGTGGTTGTGGTGCTCGTCGTGGATGCGGTAGTCGTCGTTGACCTCCCCGGGAACGGTGGAAAGTGCGACCTTCCCCGCGGTCTCAGCGTGGACCTGCTTGTTGGAGGCTCTCGAGTAGTAGAAGTCGTCGTCCTAACCGTTGTCGTTGTCGGAATTTCCTGCTCGGCAAAAACGTTTTCTTCATTGTCGGCATAGGTTTCGGCAAAGTTTTCGGCAGCGTTGTTGCGACCGTTGGCAGGAATATTGCGAACATTGTTGTTGCGGAGCTGCTCCGGAGGATTAAACGGATCGGGATGAATGTAAGGGTTCAGTTTCTGTATTAGAACAGGGTCGTACTCTTCGGCATTGTCTCCAGCGTGCGGCACGATTTCAACCGGACGAGCGCTTTGTTGGCGCTGGCGCTTGTGGCCTAACGAATTCGGCTTCTGTCTCCCATTGGTCGAAATCGGCATTAGGGGTGGAGCCGGCTCGAAATGAAACGGCTGGTCATAGAGCTCCTGTTCCGGTGTGTGCTCAACCACCAATGAGGGCTCTTGTCTTCGCGAATAGTCAACCTCTTCCGGAACTTGATTCGGTTTGCTCTGTTTCAGTTCCGAGTTGAGTTCGAACGGTGGTCGGACCGTGAATTCTTCGTACACTTCCTCCTTGGCGGGCCTGACCTTGAGCTTTGCCGGAATCGTATTGGGTGCATCCGGCGGCGGTTTCCTTTCAGAACTCGGAATTATTTCAACGTTTGGACCGGAAGTAAAATGGTGGCCGGGAATGAACGTTCCTTGGGCGTGGTCATCGACGAAGCCGCTGAACGGTATATTATTGTTCGGTCGACCGAAACTTTCCGGTGGAGCGTCCCGATCCGCCGAGTAGAACTCGTACTGTACTTGTCCAGGGTGCGGAATCGCAGTTTGCGGAGGCAGGGTTGACGACGGAATGGAATGCTCCTTGACCTTGGCCTTCCGACCTTGATTTTGATTGGCCGGGATTGGCTCTCTGGAAACCTCGACATCATAGTCAGCATCGTCGTAAACGTAAATGTAGGGTCTCTGCTCTTGATCCTGATTGGTCGACAGGGGTTCGTGCTTGAGAGGATCCGCCAATCCCGGCGGGTTGAACGGCTTAAACGTGTCCTCAGTCGTACTTTGTCCAAGGTCAGGTTGCGAGGGTCGAAAATTGGTGGGATTTGGAGCCAGTAACCTACTTCCTGCCTTGACATGTCCAAAGTCGCTCACATCCTGATGCTGCTGATTCCCTTGAACGTTGTAAAAATGCTGCTGGCTCGGCGAGTTCTGCGGTTGGAAGAAGGACGGGAAAACCAGCGGACTCTGACGGAGGGGCTGCTGCTGCGGTTGCTGAGCAATATTTTGGTTCCGCAGGAAATGCTGCGTCTCCTCCGCTCCACTTAGCGGAATGTGGTACCCACGGAGGTCGTAAAGGGTCTGGGCGGCCGAGGTCAGGTCACCGTTGTCCTTGCCCATCGTCACGTGAGAAAATGACTTGGGCGGGGGCGGTGGTGGGACCAAGATGGGTGCTGAATTTCGATGTTTTCGGATCTGGAGCGGTAGGGCGCGGTGGCGGTGCCGAGTGGTGGGTCCTCCGAAGGCTCTGCTCTCAATTTCCTTGGAACCGTCACCCTCGACAAAGCTTCCGAGTATAATTAGCCAATAGAATCCTAGAGAGAAAAAAGAGGAAACAAATGAAGCAAACAAATAACGAAAAGAGAAACAAATTAAAGAAACAACGCAAAGGGAAACAAATCATTTATCTTCCATTCTAAGAGGAAAGTCACTGCAATTGCGATTTAAGTTTTTAAGCGTCCGTCTCAAAATGTGGTGACAATTTGGTAATTAAAGGACTTGGACGCAGTAAGCACAATGCAAACTCCGCTTGAAAACATGTCACATTCGTCAAGTTCGTTTTCGCTTCGACGAGCATACATAACAGGTCGTAAACATAGTGGACACAAACGCAGAAGCGTAGGCGCTGTAACATTCCACCATTTTTTGCCTCTGTAGTGTGACAAGTGACAGTGACAGAGAGAACTGCTTTTTTTTCTTTCTAATTAACGAACCAGGGATAATTGACAAGAAAGTTAAGTTTTGAGGCAGCTTAACAAGGCAAGCAAAGGAATGGGTTGCTAACTAACGATGAAATGAAGATTTTAAACTACATTTTCAGATCATTATTTTCTATGCCGTGGGAGACGCTCATCCTGCTCAAAGGGCCATTTACAATGCAAAAATTGCCTATTTCTGAATTTGAATAAAGGCTAAATCTAATCAAAGTTGACAGGCGCAGAGAGATCACAATTTTAGTATAAAAAAGGAAGTGCTTTTGTTAAAATTTAAATCAAGATTTGGTATTTTTGTATCCGTATTTTTTGGTAACTTTAAAGTGCATCTTTTCCAAATTAGTGAATTTAACTTTCCATCATTTAGCCAAACAACCCCGTCGTATGATGTGCTTGTTTTGGGTAGTTTCCTGTGCATTAATTTTTAATGGCGCTGATACGCACGCACGTGCAGACTTCTTATTCGCTAATAAATAAAAACGGCTATAAAAAAAACTACAAATAATAATAAAAACTGGAAGAAGGAAGTTATTTTAGTTTTCGAAATACAAATGCAATAAAAAAAAATCATTTAAACATATTTTAAATTCAAGGTTATTTTAGGAAAAGTATTGATTTGCAGGCTTGTAATACTTTTTTCTGCTTTTCTTTTTAAAGCTTCCTTGATTTTTGTTTTGTAGCATTGTAAAATACTGGTAAGAATCTCATCAAAGTTCATGGTTTCCTAACTTTTATGTTTTGTTCAACTAACCTAAAAAATATGAGGCATTAGGCACCACAACGATACGAGGCACGTTCCAAAAGTAACCATTATAAGTGCATTCTTAAGTGCAATTTGAAAATTATAATTTACGAGAACTGATGCTCTCAATTTTGCAATTTTACAATCCGATTCTCTCCATTGACTCCTCCTTGCAAATTTTGGCACATTTTCCACGCATCGGTCCATTCAGATTCCGCAGTTCTTCAGATGAGCTTCAGGCGTCACGTCAGACGAAACATTCATTTTGCATCAATGATTCCACGCAAAAAATTATAATGACAGCTCATCCTTAAAACTATTTCGGAACAAATATTTCTAGCTTTTAATTTCATTTTTACAAACAAGTAACATTAACAAGTAAACAAAAGTTAAACGTTTTAGAGCACTTAAAACAATCCTCTTTTTAAGATCGACTAAATCTGCATTCAGGACAATTTGGTTAAAGCATCAGTTTTTGTTGCAGCCTATATTCAATCATCATTAAAAAAAATTATTGCCTTTTTACGCAACTGCCTAACTCAACAGCAAATCATTTTTTTTTATTTCTGTGTTTCACAATTTCGATCATCAAATTATTTCAAGTTACCTATTCATGACTACCATCTCAGACAATAATTGAAAATTAAGTGCTATCTTTAATTATTGTAATGTTTTTATAAACAAAATTTATTTTTTATATATTTAAATTAACTTTTATGTTCACTTTATTCTTAATATTTTGATTCAGTTTTATTGAACTTAAACTTTCAGAAAACCTAATTTGGAACTTCCATTCATCTCTGTTATGTTTTTTTCTTTAAGTAATGGATGAGTCCTTTTTAATTTGATAGTTTTGACTTGTTATACTTTTCCTTTCCATTTCTTATTAAGCCCTTTTATTGTAATTCTTTGTATTTTTCATGGCTTTTGACACCCACCCTTAAGAGAGGCAGGTAAGAAAAGAGGCCTGAAAATGAATGGTGGAGTGTGAAGTTAGGGACAATGATATGGAAAGTACGACTTTGGTTATTATGGGCCTTAAGTACCCATTAGACAGTGATATCAGGTCCCTGAATCAATTTTCAATTCCTTTGTCTCTCCTGCTCATCCCTACCCTTAAGTACCCAATTCAACTGTTACGGACAGATTTCACAAATCCCACACTACGGCTCAGATTATATCGTGGGAAAAGGGCTGCCTTCGGACACGCTATTACCCTATAACGTCCAAAAAACCATTGTTCAACTCGCAATTTCTACTGGGAATGTCCAAGCTCTACCTCTTGTCCAACGATTATTATTTTATAAGGCGTAACAATGCCTTATAGAAAATGATACTGTTTATACAAAGAAAACGTTTCAGGAAATGTCATCAGCCATTGATTCTTCGTTTCATTGTAAAGGAAATTGATACTGCAGAGAATTTGCGATTTGGCAAATCACACCGAGTAATCCCAATCGCTGAGAGCTAATACTAATTAGCGTCCACAAAATATCACTTTCGCGTATCAAAAGACAATGAAGCGGTAATTCGAATAAGCGTCCTTTCAGAAGTCAAGGCTTAAATCCAATAACCGCGTGGTCATTTGCTGACTTTAGAAAATTGAATCTCTTCATTTCCAATGCTGCCATATCTCATGGAGTCTCAGGAGTGAGTAGGGAAAGATGGAGAGGGAAATTGTTAGGTTAGGTGATGGAATGATGAGATTCGAAATTGCAGATGAATTTAGCAGATGACCAAGCGGTATGTCATTTTTAGCGGTCGACTGTATTCAAATGACGTTTCACTCTCCCTTTCCTTTTTTTTTTTTTTACAGGTGAGGACTTATGTAAAGTTAGAGGACGTCGTAAAGACGTAATTAAATGATTCCGAAAAGTCATTAATCATTTGAACAAGCAAATAAATAGGTAAATGAAGACGTGATAGTTTTGAAATGGTTTTGATTTCAATAGCTTTGCTACACCCTTTCGTGCTTATGATTTTAACATGAAAAAGTAAAAGTACTCTAAATTCACTTTTTTCTTTCTTTTGAGGTGAACCTTAAGGGAGGATCATTTGGGCTAAGGGCCAACCACTTTCAGCGTTAATGACACGCGCCCTTGTCAAAAACAATTTCAATTTTGATTAATTAAGTTTGTGCCACCTAGGCGGCTGAGTGTGACCTCTGGGGCTTAAGGGCTCGCTCAAGGCTATTCGCAAGAAATTTTTTTTTTGGATGAGAAGCAATTTAATATGCGATGAAAAGATTTAAGATTTACAAATACAAGGAGGAGGAGGAGAGTGATCTCAAATTAAGGTTAATTAATCCCAAATCAGCAAAGGAGCTCTTGTGATTAATCGTCAGATTAATTTGGAAGAACATGTGATTTAATTACTAGAAAATTTCTTCCATCTCAATTTCATCTTCATAAGAGCAGAGACGCTTCAAAGCCTTGATTTTGAATTTTGGCGCGCATTCCCTGGAAGTGTCAACTTGAGTTGCACTTGCCTTCCCGCCTGCGCGTAGAGCATGCACATGTCATTTCACAATCACACACGACTTTTGTGATCCTTGCTGATTCATTCGATTCTTTTTAATCGTTCTTTGATTTGTTTAATTAATTGTCAATTAGTTAATTGCTGATTAACTGACCTTCTCCTTTAAGGATACATTCACTGCCTTCACCGCGTGCTCATCATCCAATACGGTACGGTAAGTAATTAAATACTGCGGATGAGAACAGAATCGAGTAACTTTCCCTTTCGTTCGTTTCCTTCTTTGCTACTTTTGATAATTTTCTAAAGGCAAGGTATTCAGCAAACTTTTGACATAATGCAAATTGATTTATGCTTGCCTTATTTGGAGAATCAATTGATCAATGGTTTTAGGTCTTAATTTATTATGTGAAATTTACGTTCAAGATTTACGATTTACGGAAGATTTATCGCCGCAACGGATTTGTGAATTGCGGAATAAAGAATCGAGGGATAAATCTGATCGTGACATGTACAACAAACAAGATTACGCAACGCTATTGAACTCGGAGTATGAACCGAAGGTTCCGGTCCAGTGACCAAAGGAAACCGGATACTTAACCAATTAGATGATTTTAATTGATTGTCAATCGTTGGCGAATTGCAAGAATTTTTTAGTTTGCTATTGAGCGTCAGCCCATGCCCCAATGACATGACACATGACCTTGTTTCTATGTATGGATTATTGGAAATCCAATTTGTGATCAGGTTCTGCTAGGTGATGAAGGAATGATTGGGTCAGTAAGTTTATGGCTAATTTGTTTCGCATGTCATTGCCAAGTAAGTGTTAATGTTTTGGGTTACTACACTTCCAAACCAATCCTAGAGAATGCAATCTGATTAATTGCCGATACATTAGGGAGGGTTGGTGAGCAATCTAGGGCAAGCACTTCCCTTCGCCCCAGAGCGTATTATTGGTGACATTAATTAAAAACAGCAAAGTTGTTGTTTGGGTGTGGCATGTATGCATGGTCAATCGTTGCTGGCCTCTAATTCTGAATTGGACAATTGGATTGGAAGGTGAGGAATCCTAAAGGGTCTGTTTATAGGTGATAGTCTACGGTGCCCTCGAGCCTTGTCTAATATGCAGATAGTATCAATCTTAATTTCATAATCGCTCCACTTATGGATCTAATTCTCAGCTTGTTAGAAATGTTGACACCCCCGGCCAGGACCCGTCTAAGGTCAATCTAGGCTCCTTGGTTAGTCTGCATTGGGATTTTTGGTCATTGACAAGCAAAAGTAAACTGCAATTTCCTGTTTTAACACCTACGGATTTGTAAAAAGCAGAAGCACGCGCTTTTAAATTGTTCAATTAATTGGTTACACAACTTGTCTACCTTCAAATACACTATTAAAAGAAGGCAAACTTCTTTGTATCTGATATCGACAGTCGACTGTCATGTTGCACATGTCAGCTATCAATCATGTCGTCAAGTGGGGGCAAATGATTATTTAAATCATTAAGTCATGTGTAAGCTTTTACAATTAAAATTTAGTAAGTAAGCTTACCTTTGAGCATAAATTTTGACAGGTGGAAATTTGTCCGCGGCCTCCAGGCCATGGCGTCCAGCACCGATAGTCTCATTTTTTTTTAAAAATAAATTAAATTTTCAGTTGATCTCTTCCCTCATAGAGCAGCACTTTTTTAAAAACAATTTTTGATGGACCAAACTTTCCAAAATTCTTGCCAAAGAGTGTCAAGTTCTCATTGTCCTAAAACTCTAACAATCTGAAACGAAACCGATACTTTCCTCTTGAGTTCACATAATTGTGAAGCCTTATTTTTCATTTTTTTTTTTGCCGATGTAATTTGAATGGAAGGTAAATCACTCGACAGTACGAACGACCAGAACGAAAATCGCTTGTTGAGTAAACTAAAATTTAATTACGAATGGAAACTTTTTCACACTTTTTCCTTCTATTGTGATTTTTGTAACAGGAGAGAGTCACTGCCCCAGCATCTGCTCCCTGATGCTCTCCTTCCAATTGCCACTGACTTCAGACTAAGAGGACTAATAATACTGAGGGATTCATAATAAATCAAGAAAGGAAAAGGGTACGACGACGAAGGCTTGGGAATCAAATTCAAAGGAGGATGATGCCTTGGCTCAGGCAAAATTACAAAGCTTTTTTTTCTTCTACCTTTCCAATTTCAACCCCTTCTGTTAGTGGCAAAGGAAGCAAAGTTTACTTTTGTTTTACTGCTCAATTTTAGGATGATAGGATTGTGCAAATTCATTTCACAATTTCACAGAAGAAGCACTGAAGACTGAGCAATTGTGTCAAAATTCAAAAACTCAGTTTCCAGCGTCGAGAGCGCTTCTCTCTTATTCCTCTGTGCCTGAATTATTTTCCTTCGTTTTTATGTATTTTATTTTGGAAGGCTCGCTCAGGCTCTGATTATTTTTGTACCTGAACAATGAGCTATGATTTTAGGGAATTGAACAAATTGAAGAAAAGTTGCAAAACAATGAAGCATGAGTAGACTCATGCTCAATTTTGCAAGCGGGCATGATCATTGAGCAGTTCACTTCTTGGTTTGTTTGCCTTAGAATGCGGAAGACAAGCCAAATTTTGGCAGATATTGGCATTTTACTATGCTTTGGTTATTTTTGGGTTTAAAAACCCTAACCCGTTGAAATCGTTTGCTCTAATTTAATTGGTTGCACAGGATACATGGTCCGTAGTTGACTAATTTTGCTATTCAGTCATTAAGCACAAATTGACTAATTGATCGCAGAGTTGATCTCACCTGAACCTACCCCACCTTTGCTCTGTCGCAGTCGCACCCACCGGTTGTAATTAATTAAGAATTGAATTAAAAAGGATTGTTGATTACTTTTGCTCCATTTGATTTGGAATGTAATCCATTTTACTCAAGCAGTCTCCACCCCATGTATTGCTGATTATTACTGTTTCAGGATAACGAAATAACGAAAATGGACACTAATTTCATCATGTCATGATTACTTTCTTCCGACCCAAATTAGTGCGAGCGAGGTTGGCAAGGAGGAATATTCTTAATTAATTAAGAATTAATTAGGATTTTAAGGCTCGAGTAGAGGTAAAGAGCAAGGAAAAGTTGAAACCATGGAAGATTCAAGATCATCTTCATCTTGATTTTTTTTTGGCAACAAAAACGCACCACTTTCATTAAGTGCACACAGTACACAAAGGATGCAATGGATATTGGGTCTTTGATGAAAGCCGCCGCAGCAGTAAAGCCATTGATTTAATCTCATTAGTTCACGAATGATCTTGACTTGCATTATTTCCCAGGCTTTTGTTTGTATTTGCATAGAAGTGTGCATCTGATTAGAATTTTACACATAACCTTGAGCGAGCACTGCGTAATTTTCTTGTTAATTTAATTTAATTAAAGGTTTAATTAGCTTAATAATTTGGATAAATTTGGGATATTTAAATGTTGAGTAGAGTACGAGAATTAAAAAAAAAGCTTGGGAAAACAAATAACAAAAATATTTCATAGGCATCTCCTCAAAGCTGTCAAGATGTAAATGATAAAAAATTATTTATTTGTTCTCAGATGCATGTTCACTTGTCATTGTATTTTTCACCCTGATGCTGCCCTAGTACTTCTCAGAATTTCAAATGGCAATAATTTCGAAATTATGAAATTATACATGCTAATTAAGTACCCGAGAGCCCTTAAGATCCTTGCGGCGAAGCCTTGTAGTAGAGCCGATACTTGAACTAAGGGTGTGTTGTCAATAATTAAGCGTGGGTGTGGGAATTGATTGAGTTTAGGATGGTGTGAAGGGATTACTGCGAAGTCCTTTGTTCGCTGATATCGTGAATACTTGCGATAGTCTGTATGCTTGTGAAGCGATAAAAACCTATCTGAATGAGCTTTCGATAGATATAGTTGTGAAGCGTGAACTGAACGAATTTCCGAAATCCGAACTTTTATTCTGACATCATGTTGGATATTTTATGGACCTTTATCTTCCGAATGTATATTCATGCAAAGTTCTAGATTTTTTGTGTCGTTCTTGGCTGACGATATTTACTACTAAATTTGGTCTAAACGCAGTGACCTTGAGCATTTAAGCACTTTTGGTTAGCACTGAATCGTATTTATTAGCCTCGACGCTTCGTACATCTCTCTTCACTTTGTCATTTCAGTTGGCGTGCTCTGGAAGAAGAGGGTTTTCATCAAGAATTTTCGCAAATCATTCAATTCAATTATGGCACCAGTTACTCTTGCCTATTGGAACATTCGTGGGGTAATTGAGTCTAAGCTTTTTTGACGATGTTTCGCTGGAATTCAATTAAAAAAAGTTTGAAATTTGATTATATCAGCTCGCTCAAGCGATTCGGCTGATGCTGGAGTACACTGGAACGGAATGGGAAGACAAGCTGTACGCCGCTGACACGACTCCGCCCTACAGCAAGGAGTCCTGGTTCAAGGAGAAGTTCAGTCATGGCCTTGACTTTCCAAACGTAATTCAAGGCTTCAATTTTTACAAATCGCTTACTGAGCGATTTTTGATGATACGGAAACTTCAATATTTAATACTTTTTTTAGCTTCCTTACTACATTGATGGGGATATGAAGATTTCTCAAAGCAAGGCAATCCTGCATCACATTGCCCGAAAGAATAATTTGGTTCCCGGAACCGAAACGGAGAAAGTTCGAGTCGAGATGTTTGAGGGTGAGGTGGGCGACTTCAATTCTGCATGGGTCAATCTTTGCTATGGACCAAACTTTGTAAGGATTATTATTTTTCGTCCACTATCGTTCTTCGATATTAGACCGAAATTTTATCGTAATTAAAACGTTTTTTATTTAGGATGTGGCAAAGGCTGGTTTCCTTGAGGCTCTTCCAAAAAAGTTGGAATCTTTCTCCAAGTTTTTCGGCAACGGAAAATGGTTGATTGGAGATAAGGTGAGTCAATTAAGTGGAAAAAGTGTGAAACGTGTCCAAATTAAAAGCCTCTGTCGCTGTCTCTGTTTCATTTCAGCTCACTTACATGGACTTTGTCTTCTATGAAGTCCTGGACCAGATCATGACGCTGGAACCAAACGCTTTGAAGAATTTCAAGAACCTCGAGGCCTTCCATGCTCGCTTCGAAGCCTTGGACAAGGTCGCCGCCTTCCGTGCCTCACCGCGCTTCATCAACTTCCCAATCAACAATCCACATGCCAAGTTTGGTGGGGGCGGAGTCAGTGCCTAATTGTCAATAACCTATTCCTCCCTCCATTACATTTCATGTCCGAATACAGAAAATAGAAGTTTTGCAATTCTAAAAAGTAAGAAAATCCCTCCAGCTAAACTTAAATTAATTGGCAATTAAAGAGAAATGTGATCAATATTCTTCCAAATCAGTCAATCGTAAAATCGTAATCATTTCAACTGAATAAGCTGAACTGTCGCCTGCTGTTTACAAGGCAAACCACAAATCAGCCAAAAAATACTGGCAATATCTCTAGTAATTCTGCATCTCTTTGTCTAAAAATCCAACTAAAAAACTATTTTAATTCCGAAGGTGTCAAAGCCGAGGCTGAAATCTTGAAGCGATTCTCCCTTCGGTTGTTAGAATGTGGGCGTTTTTTGGCTTTTCCAAAATTTTATTTTGGCCTTTTGCCTCCTAAGGTGGAAACTGATGCTGGAAGCATGAGTAGCACTTCCAGCATCCGTTTGGGAGCGGTTAATTTTGTTTCTAAATATGGAAATTTCCGGGTGTAATTTTATTTGAACGCCTTTAGGTTAATTGGTGATGAGGTCTGACAGAGAGTCGATTCTTAATCTTTGTGGAGGATTATTGATCGCTGTAGAAGGTTATGAAAGCGAAAGCTTTCCCTTGAGTTTGTGCTTGTTGTGTTCGTCTGTGTTATGCTTCGGACAAAGCTGGTGAAGAATGGATTTTTGCGGTGGGTTTGGTGTGGGATTCCTAAAGATCCTTCTGGGAAGTGGATCCGAGATCTTGGGCTATCCACTCCCTCCTCAGCCTCTTTTCTCGTGAATGGGAAGAAGAGGCCACTTGCCCACTTCAGTCTGCGCCGAGTCAATTCACGTCGGGTGCGTCCCACTTTCTTTTTTTACATGGACAAATTCCTTGACTCTGGACTCACCACTTCCATGAACTTCTTAATTATTACAGGGTTGGCTCCGCTCCAGTGAAGGTGTCCAGGATGCTCGGCATACGCGTCGTTCTCCTCGACGAGACAATCACAATCATCCAGGCTCAGGTAAGTCAACAGAAAACTCATTAGCACCTTTTTCAGAAATAGAAAAAGAGCAGGAGAGAGAGAGAATAATTAATAATTTCACTGGAGTCCTGTGGAAAATGAGAATTTGTAATTTTTTGAAGATAAATTTTGATGATTTTTTTTTATTTGAACAGAGACAAGCTCTGGGACGAATCGTGTTCAATGAAATCATCAAGCAGCTCAACATCCTGGAGAGTGACTACTTTGGACTGGAGTACAGTGACACGGCGTCGGGAACCGGCTACTGGCTCGACCTGGACAAGAAGCTCCTGCGTCAAGTGGGCTTCAACCTCAACGAGCCAGTCCTCAAGTTCTGCGTCAAGTTCTACTCGCCCGACCCAAGTCTACTCGAAGAGGAGTTTACGCGATACCTCTTTAGCCTTCAAATCAAACAGGATCTCATCAATGGTGACTTAGTTTGCAACGACAACACCGCCGCACTGCTCATTAGTTATCTCATACAAGGTAATCAACGTATTTAATACAGTTCGAATATGAATTGTACCCCAGTATTGGCATGGTTGTTACCGCATACCCAAGTGTTAGTTGACGTTTCGTAACATGAACTTTCAGATAAAACGTGAAAGATAACCATACAGTTATGCATCGTTTCACGATCGGAGTTGTACAAGTACAAAACCGTGAAATGTTACGTCATTGGCTGGTAATTGTCATTGAAATCGCTGTTAATCTGTTTTTTTTTTGTGGTTAGCCGAGTGCGGCGACTGGAATGAGGACGACTATCCGGATCCGAGCTACTTGAAAACGTACAAGTTTGTGGCGAACCAAGACAGTGAGATGGAGGAGAGAATTCGGGACAATCACAAGCGACACATGGGTCAAAGTCCGTCGGACGCTGATCTCCACCTGCTGGAAACTGCTCGAAGAACCGAATTTTATGGTCTCAAATTCCAGCATGTTAAGGTATTGAACAAGTTTCCAGAGTTGAAATGTGCTGGAGACAAAACATGCCTCGGACATTTGTGTTATTTAGGATGAAAGTGGGCTACTGCCAAACCTCAGAATTACGTCTTCCTGTAATGGGATTCTCGTGTACCAAAACAACATCAAATTGAGCCACTACAGCTGGAGTAAGATACGAAAGTTGTCCTTCAAACGGAAAAAGTTCCTAATCAAGCTCTATAAGGACTTCGTAAGGGCTACTTAATTATTAAAAGCTTTAGTGCTGTCGAAAATGACGAATTTAAAAGTTTTCCATCGTTTTTTTTCTTAGTACGGTCCGGAGTGCAGCACAAGCCAAAATACGGAAAGTATTATCGAGTACATCTTTCCGGACAGGAATACTTGCAAGTCGTTTTGGAAGAAGTGCATTGAGATTTACAGCTTTTTCAAGCTGAATGCCAATGAAGACAAGGTAAAGAGCAGGAGTAAGAGCCTGCTCAGCGCTCGCGGAAGTTCGTTTCGATACACTGGAAGGACACAGAAGGAGATGATCAACTTCCTCCGTGACAATTTCATGAAGCGAAGTAACGGAGCAGCGAAGAGAACCGAAGTTGACAAGACATTTGGCCGGTGAGGCTGGTTTTCCTGGAATTTCTGGAGCCTCCAGCACCTGGAGTCTCACCAAACTTCTGACGTCTGAATGCTAAATCACTTTGATTTATTTATTCATGTAGATCTTCCTCCGTGCGCTCAGCAAGCGCCTCGCACCACCACTTTGAGGAAAATTCCGTTGGAACGGCGCACCACTCTCATTCTAATGTATCCACGAGCTACTCCTCTCCTGGAAACATCCAGAAGAGCTCCACTAGCAGAAACGAGTCTGACTCTGCCGAGGACGAAGAGGAGGACGAGACGCTGTCACCTTCGGGAACCCTGTCACCGGTCCCTCTGTCACCTGACCATCACCACCACCCCGACGGAGGAGCTGACCACCGGCTACCAGGTCAGCTTATACTCTCACAGTCAATCAAAGAGTTTCCCGTCACCAGCTGGAAAGTGACTCGGCAGAATAATAGGCGAAAGTCCACTGTGTCCTCCACGGACGAGGACGACATGGACAAGGGGAAGGACTTTCGAAACGAGTCCTCAACTAGTTGTTTAGGTAGTTATGACCTCCTGGACAAGAGTAGTGCGTCCATTGACACGATTCCATATTTGCTGCGCCGTAGAATTAATCTAGAGTCCGAGGGAGGGCATGAGAGTATTTTTAAGTGTAAGTCTTATGACGGGCGGCGGTTGAGTAAGAAGTCAGTCAAACGGTTTCGTTCCGTTCAGAACTGTAATATTTGGTGGTCGTACAAGGACGACACTGTGGATGACAAGGTGTACGAAACCGCGGGAGGGCTGGGTGCTTGTGAGGTTGACGTAGGGGCTGAGGCGGACAATGATCCGATTAGTTCAGAGGATGAGAGAGAGTATGAGCCGGCGGGGCTCGCTCCACCACCAGCGATTCCACTGGACGCTGATGGGCGGGTCCGAAAAATGAGTTGTGAAATTGGAGGCGTGGTTTTCGAGAGGGGTGGTTCGTACTTGGAGGAGGTGAGGCAGAGTTCGAGTGAACGGGAGGATGAGGATGACGAAGGTCAAAGTGAGGGTGACCCGAGTGAAAGTAAGAGCAGGGACGAGTTAGAGAGTGAGGAAGAGGGTGACCAAGTAGCCCAGTCAGGTGACATTGACCATGGCCAAGAACAAGAGGTGACAGAGGACGAGGCCGGAAGTTTGGAGGAAGGGCTTCCGGAGGAAATCCCGGAGGCGAGAGACCAGTTTGACATTGACATTGACCTACTCTGCGAAATCAAACCCCCGCCAGCGTTTGACGGTCCAATAATCGAAGAGCCGGAAGTAGGGAAAGGAGCTTTAGAAGACGACGAGGTTACGCCACCGTTTGACGAGTGTGACGGCGGCGGCCGGAACAAGGGTGAGCCGTTGGTGGTTGATAAGGAAGCACTGTGCGCCGCTGAGGATGAAGGTGACGACGAGGACACCGTGAGTGCTCGTTCAAGCTCTCTGGATCCGCCATACTCATCGCCACCGCACCTTGAAGGTATTCCTGAGGCCGTTTCCGACGAAGAGGCGGGGCAGTCACCGTCGCCACCACCGTTGCCCCAGCACGGTCATCACGTGTGTCTACCCAAGCCAGATACGATTGTAGAGGAGCCGGAAGAAGAGGCAGAGCTCGGTTCGGTGTCATTTCTGCAACAGAGTTCCAAGTTTGCAGGATTGGCCATGATCATGAGCACGGCGCTCCCGGCTCCGCCCCTTTTGTTCCGGAACTCCCAAGCCCAACTACCAATCATTGAAGAGGAGTTTACGCCGCCAGCAGTCAATCGCAAGTCATCCACCACAAGCCTCGACAATTTGCCCCTCCCACCGACTCCGCCCTACTACGAGCCCGACAGCGACAATGCTTTTGACTGTGATACTCCCAAGTATCCACCACCACCCGAAGCAGGCATGCGCAAGTTTAGTTTTGGTTCGATAGAGAAGCGAGCCGGACTCCTCCAGAGAGTCTACAGTATTGATGAGGGCGGTGGGGATCGAGCGCAGGAAATCGCTGCGGCCGTGGTGGCTCGATCCCGAAGTACCTCATCAGGTGACGCCGTGGACGAAGCCGAAGGGCCCCCGCCGAGGCCAATTCCCGAACCAGACACAGTTGTGGCCGTTACGATAGGTGGCCGGTCGGAAATTACGTCAATTCCGGAAGCTGACGACGAAGACTCGGAACCCAAACCCCCGTCACAGTACCCCTCAATTGAGATCGAGTCCCCGCCCCCAAATCTTCCGCAGCGCCACTCCAGCCTCGATGACAACTCCTCGTGCACCTCGGACCCAAACTCGTCGCCCCCGGAACAGATCCTCTACATTCCGAATCTGAGGCCGACGACCCTGTCTCGGATTTCCGAACAAACGACATCGGAAACGTCGGACTCCTCCACGGAATTCATCAATCAAATCGAGTCAAACTTAATACTGAACAAATTCAAACTAATTGACAGTAGTGAAGTTAGTTCAAACAAAGTGGCTCCACTTGTCACGCTCACGAGCGAACTGTGCGACTCATCAGCGACATTAAATGACCTTGACGAAATACAAGAGGAAGAGGATGACGGAAGCGGAAGTAGTGGCATTGTTAAGTCCGTTCTCAATTTAAGTGTCATTGGAGGTCGAATAGTCTTGTAGGGTTTTCTAGAAGGCTGAATCGCTGAACACTGACAGTATTATGAAGGCTGATGCTGACAGTATGAAAGGCTGACGGGCGCTGGTGCTGCCAGGCTAAAAGTCTGAGCAGCATAATTTGAAGAAAGCCAATTTCTTTCTTTAGGAAGATTTAGAAGCACCGCGTTGCGTCTTCAAAGTGATAGACTTGACTTTACTCTAATTTTAGACTTATTAGAAGATTTTTGGGGGACAAGACTTTGACAGCGATTTTTTGGGGGGACAAGATTTTGACAGCGATTTTTGTGAGGACAAGATTTTGAAAGCGATTTTTTTTAGGGATTTTGGAGTTAGCATATTTTTTGAGAACTTTGCCTCTTTCGCAGCAGCGTCATTCTCACAAGCACCAGAATGACTTCCAAAGCGATTAAAAAAGCTTTTGAGAACTTTGACCTTAATAACAATACTCATAGACTGCTGTGGTGTAGTTTAGGAAGGGAACTTGAATTGTAATTGTGATTAGTAATTAATTTTAATGCTAATTAGGATTGGAATTGAAACACTGATTCTGTTGTCTCTCTCTTTTTATTCGTATGTTTGTGTACAGTTAACTACTACTATGTGACAGCCGGTACTTCCACCCCTCTCTGGCATACGCAAAGGCACGATCAGGCTCGCTATAGAAATTATTACATTTAAAAAAGCAAAAAAGCTACAATCTTCGCCAATTTCTAAAAAAACGCTAACTCATTTAGGACAGGTAAAAACTCAATTTCTAAAAAAAAAAGATTTAAAACAAAAGGTGCCAACGGCAGATGCCAAAGTGAGAAAAAGAAAAAAAGCTCTTAATAGTGTTTATGATCCCTTTCTTTTTGCTGCCTTAATGCATATTTTATGAGAGTAAATGATCTGGGGAAAGTCAAGGGTTTGGTAAGCGTCTTCTTTTCATCTTGTCTGCTGATCGTTGTTTTCTAAATATTTATGCTGTTTTGAACAAAGCCTTGTTTTTTTTTAAACAAAGCCAATTTCTAAATTGATCCAAAAAATACCTTAATTTTAAGATTTAGATTTGCCATCTTTTGGTTCTTTTTCACTTTTTCTACTGTTCAAATAACTCGGTTCAAATATCTTTGGATCGAGATGATTGGTTTGCTACTTTGTGGTCATCTCCTAATTGTAACATTCTGGAACTAATTATTTCCCACTCTTCTATTGTCCCCGAATTATTGTCCAGCAAGTGGTGCGGTGGGAAATGATGTCTAAATTTTACAGTTAGCAGATGACTACAACGGTGACCCTTCGCTTAAAATGTCAGGTTTAAGTGGTGATTTGCTAAGTTTTTGTCAAAAGTCGGCCATTTTGCATGAACGCCTGGTAGATTTCTGTGTGGTTTAATTTGATTATAAATTTGATTTGAGTTCTAAATGTCTGTTATTCAAAAAAAAAACGTTCGAATTGCTTCATTTTGATGATTTTGATTTTGTTTGCAGATCCCGATTGGTTTTTCTACCTCCTCCGAGAACTCCTCAATACTCAGCGGAACCTTAGAAATCAGTTAGAGAGCGTTCCGGAGCCGACAGTAGTTGGGCTGAGCAGTCAACTGCTCAAGCTCCTCGAGGGGAACTTGGAGTCCATTCCACGACAGATCTGGGAACTGCCCAATGGAATCAATCTAGTCAGACTCCTCCTCAAGTTCTTCCAGACCAACGCCCCCGCCTACCTAGCCTCCCTCCAGAATCTCTCCCTCGACCCCGAGATGGAGTCCAACTACAACAAACTTAGCCTAGTTTACTACTTCGTCTACCTTCATACTCAATTTTGTAAAATTATCCTTAGTTACGCTAGCATACTCTCTCCGCCTAGCTCTACGAGTCTAGTTTCCTTAGTTAATCAGCTCTTGGCCGTTATCGAGCCGCTTAGCCGTCACTCTAACGACTTGACGCCCGTTCTTGAGAATCAGTTGAAATTAGCCGAGATTAAGACGGAAGTGAATGAGATTCCGGAGGGGACGGAGTTGGGAGACTTGATTCGATTTGGAATTCTAATGAAGTTCAATTCCAAACTCGGGCTGGAGAATCGACTGTTCGTTTTGGTAAGGGCCGGAAGCTGAAATTTCAGCGATGGAATCGTTGAAAGGGAAGTAATTTGATTTTAATTTACCGGATTTTGTAGACTCAAAATTACTTGTTTTACGGGAGTCGAGTATCTTCCGCTATTGGATTTCGCCTCCACGGTCTCCTCCATCTCGTCACATTAAAACTTGAGCCAAACAATCACACTACTGATCTGCCAAATTCGTTCAGTATTAATGCCAGTGGAAAGATCCTGCTCCTCTCTGCGTTCACGGAAAAGGTAAAGATGAGAAAATGGTATTTTTTTAAGGAAACGCTTTAAAAATTCTGGACGATTTTCAATTTTTTAAAACGTTGGAATTAAATTTAAAAAAAATCTTAAACAATTTTTTTCATTTTGAAGTCAAGGGACGCTTGGATGCATGACTTGGACATGGCAATCCGTCGAGCAGTGCCCCTGTGCTCAACTCCGACTTTGAACAGCATTGGATCGGTGCCTGGAAGCTTAAACGAAATTGCAGCGAAACCGTTGACGAATTTCAGACTGAACAACATGCTCCACGTCTGTTGGCATCGAAATCTATCCATTTCCTTTACACAAATCTGCCATGTCACAAAGGTCAGTTTCACTGAAAAATGTAACAGTAGAGATTTTTAATTCGTTAAGTAATTGACGTGTGGTTAATTCGTTAAGTAATTGTTTGATTGTAAAAAATATTTTATTGAATGTATTCTGTTATTTTTTTTAAAAGTGTTTCTGATTGGTTTGTTTTCGTTTTTAGTATACGATTTCCGGCTATCTTTTGAGAAAGTTTAAAAACTCGGCTGGATGGCAAAAGCTTTTTGTTACGTTCAATCATGTCTGTTTATTTTTTTACAAGTCGCATGAGGTAAGCTATTTTCGGGGAGACAAATTAAAATTCGAGAAAGCAAAAATTTGAAAAAATATATTTTTTTAATTTTTCAGGATAAAGTTCCACTTGCTACACTCCCACTCCTTGGCTACAAAATTGACGTGCCTGGAGCCGAGGACGGAATCACCAAAGACTTCGTTTTCAAAATCACATTTAAAAATCACATTTACTACTTTCGTACTGAATCTCCATTCACTTTCAAGCGGTGGCTCTACGTCTTGTCCCAGGCTACTGCTTCCAGCGGCACTTGAGTATCACGCATGACATTTTTTTTAATAGATTTATTTGTAATTCGCTAATTTGTATTCGCTAATTTTCATTCTCATTAATAATAGCTTTAACGCGCTTCAACGCCCCTCCCCTATTAACTTATAACTCCCACTTAAATTGAGTGTTCGGAATTGTACAACAAGTTGTGAATAAAGTTTATTTTGTAACTTGACAAGTAAAATCATGCCTTGAATATGAAAATTTAGATTTCTTTTTGTGAGTTTGGGCGTCGAAGTTTTCAAACTATCTTCAGCAATTCTAGAAATTAAAAAAAAATACTGTTAAAAAATGTTCCAATTTTTTTTGTAATTTTCGGGGGACATTACCTCCACAAATGTTCCGTGAACGCACATTGCAAGTGGTAGGAACGTGGAACACATGTCGTCGTCTCCCTGCATCTTGATACCCTTGACTAAAATTTAAGTTTTAAAAACGATTTAGTCGAATTTAAATTTTGAAAAGTTTGAATTTTCATTGGCTTACTCTCTTGATCAAAGCAAACTTCTAGACCCTTCTTAATTTTGGCCTTGACGCTGTCCGCAATGGCCAAATCAATAATTTCACCTGCTTTCTCCTTGTGCGGGATTCCGCTGTCATCAATCTAAAAAATTAAAAAAAAATCCAATAGTTGTAAATCATATTTTTTCAATTGTCACAATTTTTTTTTCGAAGTTTTAGTTTAAAATTATGTGACTTACCAATCCTTTCTTTAACATCGTGCACTTGAAGAAACACTGAAAAAAGTAGCGTAACAGCGTAAATTAGCAAATAAGCGCTAATTTGATGAAAACTTGAAAAGACGCTTACCGCTCCATTTTCAATTCCAAGGTCATGCACCGTGGCCGCTCCCACTTGCTTAAGGCACTCGTTGATGCCGTTAATTTGTTTTTCTGAAAGGTCAACCTGCTCACCGCCGCATTTGGCATTCACAGCGTCCACCTAATGTCAAAAATTTACACAATTGTATTCTAATTAACCTTGATTGATTCTAGACAACTATCAAATGACCACACGGTATCACGAATTTACCTCAACAGGGTGAAAGTAGGTGACTGTCAATAGGAATGTGGTAAAGGCCCTAGCGATGAATTTGGTCATTTTAAATAGGAGATTTAGGACTATTTGAACTTTGAAAAAGACGCTGTCGATAATTTGAAGTGCGTAGTTTATGAAAAGAGAACGCTGAATCGGTGAAGGTTTTATTCATTTTGTTGCGTGACCACTTAAGGGCCCCTCCGTAAACAATAGGGAGATAAGCAGGTATTCGAGCATTCATTTTAATTAAGGCCAGGTAATTGAATGGTAACAAAAGAAAAAATGAAAAAAAACGCACTGAAATTTCCAGCAGTAATTTTTCAAGTTCATCATTCATTAAGTTAATTACAGGTTATGCTAAACACTTATATCCTAACGATGGCTCTACAGTGTTCCAAATTTTTTTTAAAATAAATTGAATAGAGTTTAACCCCTAAATCCGTGGCTTTGAAATGCACATTCGACCGGAAGACGCAAGGTATTTAAAAAGCAATATTAAGTTCGCACTCCAGGAGCATTGGCAGAAATGCTGTTATTAAACATTTCAATTGAATTTTTAAACTAAGCCTGATTAACTAACTATCAAATTAACTTTTACTGTTAACGTCATTTTCCAAAATGTTAACCTAATAAGCAGCTTTTTGGTAAATGATGATGCATCTGTTGTTTTTTCTAAATGAATTTATTAGGTAAGAAGCGTCTTTTATGAAAAGCATATTGAAATGAAATGTTGAAAAAGAAATGCAGTATTTTTTTTTTTCCAAAATTCATACTTTTATTCAAGAAAAAACGCTGAAATAGTTCCAGCGATATAGAGTAAAGGGAATAAGTAGGTAGATTGTAAAAGCGATTGTAATTGATGCAGCACATTGAATTGGATCATGGTGGTTGTAGAGGCACTTGACAAAGACAGAGATTTGGTGGGTGGAGCATTGGTTCTGTCCAGTGCTTAGGCAGCAGCGTTTTAGAAACTTTGTCAGCGCTTGTACTTGCTGGAAGTGCCTGGAATGGGGCCTGGGTTTGTAGGTCCTTTGGTTAAGGTCTTCCGCAGCCTCTGGTGTCGTACGCTGGTCTCTCAAGGCCTTACAGTATTCCTCGATGGCCTGCCGATCACTGGCTTCCTGTCTATATCCCGTTTCATTGCCAAGGAGTTCCTGGAAATTCCAGATGCGCGAGGCCACACCGCGGGAACGGGGCACGGTCTCCGCCCTTGATGATTGTCGAGGCGTCGTCTCATTGATCGCTGATTTGGCTGAGACGCTGGAATCTTGTGGCGATCTTTCAATGTCGTGTCCCTGAATTTCCAGTGTCAAAAACGGCAAAATCATTACGATTAGGGCTAGCCGGAGACCACGCATTCCAGAAAAAAAACAGACGCGTCCAACAGCTAACGATTAAATAAACACCTCAAATCAATCATGTTTGAACTTATGCACAAAGCATAAGTGACTTATTTGTAACAATGGTATGGTTCGTTTCGTTTAAAAAAATAAACAAGCTGCAGTACTATTGCTTGACGCTGGAAACGATTTTTCGCACTTTTAGGTAGGTACTTCCTTAATTTTTAAAACCTCAAGGAAAAATGTTTATTGTTTACCAATTTACCACTTACAGCGCAAACAATAGGTAATTTATTTAATGACGAGAGATGCCACAGCTAAAAAATATTACAAGTTGATTGATAATGGACATGTTAAAAGTTAGTTAAGTGTTTTAGCAATAAAAAATTCCAGTAAGTACTTTCACTGTTGCTAATAAGATGCATTTTCAGTATAAGTTACACATACATGTATATCGGAACATTCATCGACTAGTTAATTAACATTAAAATTATCATCAACCAACAAAATCAAGCTTGATTAAAGTTAAGTGTTCAATAATCACAGTCGCAGTCCTCAAAATTACAAATAAACTACAATATTGTAAGTGAAACAATTTATAATTACAGGTTATTTTTACCTCATTTTTCATTTGTTTCTTTTTAGTTAAATTTTTTAATTAAAAGTGGTTGTGACGTCTGGGAATTAAAGTTAATGTGTGTAAGTATGTAAGCCTAAAGTAAAGTAATATTTAATTGTAAATTTAAATTATTTGATGGAACAGTAATCAGCGAGTTGATGAGCTTGTTTTGTAAATTTCGACCTTCATGCTTTCCTAGCTTTTTAAAAGGAGAAAAGCGGGAAAATAAGTAACTTTGTTTTGTTTCTTATCTTTTAAATGATGAATTGTTTAAAGTCCAAAAGTAGAAAAAAAATCAAAGATAAATTTTTCGTGGAGTTAATTGTAATTAATTAAATTGTAATTAGATGCAGAACTGTATTGGATTAACTTATCTCGGGAGATAAGTAACGTTGGGACTCTGTCGGAAACCAAGCTGTGTCAACCAAAAGGTCGAATTAAGCAGTGTTAATCACTTTTGCAGTGTCATTGTGAAGTCATCATCATGGAAGGAAGCCCAAGCGTAAGATCAATTAATGAACTCGAGAAAAGTGCCACTTGGCACGAGGGCTGTGTCACCTGGACGTACGAGCAGCAGGAAGATGTCGAGGAGCAAATACTAGAAATATATAAAACGTTCATTCGAAAGAATGGAAATAACCCCAACTTGCCCTTGCTGACAAAGGAAAAGCACGCGTCATACTTACGTAAAGGGCTGTACCGTTTCTCTAGTAATTTCGAGGTACGGACATAACATAAGGCACAAATGTACCCTGTAATTTAAGTCGAATCGCTAATTTGTACCGTCGAAATGAATCTTAGGCTTTGGACTGCAGTCAACCCTGGTTATGCTATTGGATACTCCATGCCATGAGTCTTTTGGATGTGAAACTAATTCAAGAAGAAAAAAGTCATATTACTACATTTCTAGCATCTTGTCAGTCAGATGAAGGCGGATTTGCTGGTGGTCCGAGACAGATGAGCCACCTCGCCGCTTCATATGCCGCAATAAACGCTTGTGTTTGTCTTGAATGCCCGGAAAGCCTTGCCATAATTAATAGGTTCGCCAGTCATCGAGCATGAAGAATACAAAGATTATTTCAGGAGTTAAAATTTTCCGGCTATACGGCATGACACTTGTTACATTCTAGGGAACAGTTGCTTGAGTTTGTAGTCAATATGAAAATGAAGGATGGATCTTTCCGGATGCATCGTGGCGGGGAAGTGGACGTGAGGGCCATATATTGCGCTGTTGTAGTTATCAAATTGACGAATACTCGAGTACCTCCTACATTATTTGAAGGAACAGCCGAATGGCTGGCCAGGTAAATGTAAAAAAATATAATATAGCTGAGCTCAGTCTCATGTGATTAGTTCGAATTTTCCATGCTATTTTAAAATCCAATTATAATATTTAGGTGTCAGACTTATGAGGGGGGTTTCGGTGCGAGTCCTGGTATGGAAGCGCACGGTGGCTACACATTCTGTGCAGTGGCGGCTCTGATACTTCTTGGGCAAGAAAGTTTAATTAATACTCAACTCCTGCTGAGATGGCTCACTTTCAAACAGTTATCCGTCGAGGGTGGTTTTGCTGTGAGTGTTTGTTGAATAAATATGTTATTCATTGACAAATATGTAGTAACGGATATTTTCAGGGCAGGACAAATAAACTCGTCGACGGTTGCTACTCTTTTTGGCAAGGAGCTACCTTTTCCCTTCTGAGTCAATGTGGGGAGCCTGGTGACTTTGTCACTGAAGATGGGAATTGGTTATTCCATCAAACAGCTCTTCAGGAATACATCTTAATTTGTTGTCAGTATCATCACGGGGGACTGATTGACAAACCATCAAAGTGAGTTTACTGTCTGATTTTTTTTTGCATAAAATCCAGCCAAACCAAAATAAGCCCTTCCTGGGACAGGAGTACACTTGACGCCCGAAAAACCCCTTCACGTTTCTAGATCTTTGTTTTCAATTTCAAGCGTTGATTGTCCTCATGGATGATCAATTCAAAGCAAAATATAGGACGGGCTTGTTTGGCGATGTAAAAGAATTAAGTGCAATCATGTAATCACTTTGACTTCAAATTTCAGGAGTCGTGATTTCTACCACACTTGCTATACACTTAGTGGTCTCTCTATAGCTCAGCAGGCTCAAGGTTCAGTAAGTATTCTCGGAAGCCCTACGAACTCACTGGTAAAACGTCATATACATAGCTTAAAAGACTTAAAATTAACATGTTAAGTTACTCCTTCGATTTTCCTTTCAGCGTGCAGTTGTCCCCGTTTTTAACCTTACCGTGGATGCCGTCTCGAAAGCCCAGGAATATTTTTATGAGCACGATCCCACAGTCAGCATTAATGCCAGTGTGATTATTACCGAAGACAATAGTGAGGTAGATTAGTACTTTAAGTTAATTAACGACCACGAAAAATCTTTTAGCCATAAATCCAACTTGCCTCTCAAATTAACAATTAGCTCACAATTTTTTTTCTAGTATTCTAACTTTTATCTTTTAGTATGCTAAACGAGCGTAAAGGTAAGGGCACTGAAACCACCTTCTCCATTTTAGAGTTCAGAATAACCAGTAACACTTATTGATCTCTGTGCTTGTGAATAATAAATTATTAGGTTCCTTTGCGTCTCAGCTACTTGAAACTTCGTTTAAAACTTTCAATTTATTTCAATTTGTCGTTTCTCGAATTTGGCAACGAAATACTAAAAGGTACATTCTACAAGGATATATAATATACAGAAAAAAAAAGACACGTATAGAAATAATATCATAAATATCAATTTGTGAATTATTAAAATGCAATTTTCTTTGGTTAAGTTTAAGGTTAAGGTGTGCTTAGTTCATTGAGAGCAGTGAACTGAGCCGACATGCCGTAGATTGAGCGCGGTTCCCGTGAAAAGTAGATGAAAACGTAGGAACCGGAGACAAGGACGCTGGAGTCTGAAAAGACGATGGACCGTTCTTCTGTGACACTTCTCGAGTCCAGCGCCTCCATCGAAGTGGACGGGGAGTTAATTCTTGAATTCTGGGCATAAGTGTACGCTACGTAGTCGTCTAAGCTCGTAAAATCTGCTCTGTAAATGGCGATCCAGTCCTCTCTTGACGTCTCCAGTGTTGAACACACCCTGTAAAATACTTTGTTGCTCTGCCCAACGTGCCAGTTCGGGGGTGGATGGAATTCTACCATTTTTTCTCTCGTGGGACGAAATACCTTGATTTTGAAGTTGGCCGAAACCGGACGATGGTCACTGCAGCGATAGCGCATGTGTGACTTGTAGTTGCTAACGTCGGCCGAAAGCGTCACGTTATCATACGCGTTAGCATTGACCTGGTACAGAATCCTGTCTGTCCAACCAGGCCTTCGCTTGAGGTCATAACTGTCGAAACCCGATTCAAACTTGTAGGTTGGTGGGAATGTTACAGGGAGTTCACGAAGTTCCGAAAAGGCGTCACCAGACGCTTGGACCTGAGAGAGCTGATCGTCTTGAAGGAGCGGCGCAAATGAGCCTTTGGAAATGTGTTCAACGATTTCTTCCGGAGATTTCGAACCGCCGAGCCGAAAATTCAAGTCACCGAACCAGAATACGTAGTCGTGAAATAGGATGCTTGAAGTTTCGGCAATTGAAAACTCCTGTGTTGTAAGTATGGTTTGATAGTCATCCACTCGAGCCTGAACCTGAGGATCGTGAGGTGTCAAGTGACAATTGACGAAAACAAGAGAGCACCCGTAAATTCCGAAGCGATAAGATATTGCTCCCTTGTTTCCCCAGATTCCACCGAGACCACGCCTCGTCACTAAGTATTCAATGTCACGAATAAATGTAAGATGCGTCCTTTTGATGAAAATTGAAGTCTGGAGTCCTTGAAGCCGGACCGTTTGCACTTTCACTAATCCAACCGTTGCCAAAATACACTTGATCTTCTCCGTCCAAGGGTCGTCAAATACTGCATTGTAGAGGATGTTCTGCGGCTGAGACTTTACTTCTTGGAGTCCAATGACGTAGAGGTCAGGGACATTGACGTAAGAATTGGAGTCTGGAATTAAGCCGAGCAAATGCTGAAGTGGCTCAGAATCGAGGGGCCCCTTCGTTGCCACGTTCCAGGTTGCAACAAATACAGTAAGTTCCTCCATACCCTAAAATTAAGCGTAACGGATTATTTCAGGAACTATAAACTTCCGCTTCCAGATATTTATAATGTAACCTTAATCAGCTCATAATTAACATTAATACTTTAGCTTTTATTAGTACGAGCAGAACAACTGGAACCGTGTTGGCTTGAAATGTATTAGTTCTGCACCATTTGCGACTCTTCATTTGCTAATTGCACTTTGTACCTTTGGTCTACCAGACTTACGTCACGTCATGTGGACAACCACAACCATGATTGAGGGCAAAAGTTAAGCGGTTTAACTGACCACGTAATTTATCGTCTGCTTTGCCCATCCCCACCCCGCACCCCGCAAAGCACAAGTGCAAGATTCTGAAATGGACGCCACTAATTCGAAGTACTAGTTGCCACTACCGGAAACAAGAAACGACCGACTCTCTCAACTTGTTATACCTACTTTTGTTTCAGATTTCTTGAAATAAATGTACCGTACGGACCCCGAAGCTTATTTAATATTTAGGATAGTTCAATTCAAGGTTTACCTATTACGCGCTTTCCAGAGTATAAATACACGAATTGATTATGCTGCTGCAACTGGGTTAATAAAACGCAATTTCCAAAAGTGAATTGATTCTATTCTGTTTCGCTGTTGTGTGTTTGATGTCTGAAATCCTGAACACGAATGAAGGCATGATGAAATATTTTTTGGGGAAATAAAACAGTTCACATTACAAAACATTGGACGTAAAATTACTTAATTTAATGTGATAAATGCTTCGCACGTCATACATCAGGGAAACGGCAAGAAAAATGTGTGCTACGCAAAAAGTTTAAGGAAGTCAAGGTGGGCCACTTCAGAAATTGCCACTAGGTTTGATCGTGAGAAAAACTCGATTACCCACAACTTACAAGCTTCGTGGACTGCACACTTACAATACAAGGGGAACCCCTCGATTTTCTGATAATCTTACAAAAAAATAAAGTAGTAGTTAATTAAGTAAATGATAATTAGCAATTGACGTTTTAGACTTAAGCGTCGATTTTCGCTTAACGCTTTTCACCAATTTAGGAACTTATTAAAATTACTAAGTCTTTAGAAAATTAATTATTTTCTATTGTGTTAACTTACCAGAAAATTGGACTCACTGACAGGGTCAACTTACAGTTTAATTACAATGCTTGACATGAAGTTGTAGCATCCTTCCTTAGCGGTACCAAAGCTGATTAAAATTAGTTAATTACTAATTTAAAATGATTGGCAATTAAGTCAAATCATTAACTAATTTAATCGATCGGAGAAATAAACAATGCACATTTGAATTTAAATTTCGATTCAACTAAGAGTTCCAAATCTCACCGCTGCGCTGTAGTATTTGACAAGGCTGGGCATTGAATCGTCAACTCATTTTCTTCACAAGTATTTTTCGTGATAAGAAGCGATATACACGACTTTGAACATAAAACCGTAAGATATGCATTGCTGAAGTTGCTTTTTTGTTCAGCATTCAGCTGAAAATAGAACACAGTCAAATTTTAGCTAAATTAATGGTGAAGTAACTAATCATTTGCTTGGATGGGTCAAGGTCAAAGTTAAAATACTTCGATTTCCCAGCATGAATGACCTAGGACGAGCCCCGATTAGGGTCTTTTTGTCAAACCGAGTCGAGCACTTCGCCGGAAGATGGCTGTAAGGAGGGAAAGGAAGCCAGACAAGATAATCGCATTCGCAACAAAAAAAAAGATTTGGCTTAACTTAACAAGAAAACAAATCGTTAATTAAGAAACTAATTAGTACTTCATAGTAATTAAATGTTGCTACGAATTGCACATTCTGATTTGTTTCAAGTTTTATTGTTAGTTAAGGACGCTGCTTTACAAACTGCAGAACCTATTCATAGTCATTCATAATGGAAGATTTGGAGGAGGCTTTCAACCAGCCAATCTGGCGCCTCTCTCCCTGTCCACCATTCCACAACACAGAAAGTCTTTCCTCCCTTCTCACTTCAGTTCCCGTTCAAGTTTCGTGTGGTGAAGTTCGTCTGCCCTCCATGTCATCTCTTCCCAATTATTGATTACGACCCAAACCTAAAACGACGTAAGCAGTGACCTCTGACCTCGGCTGGTCCCAAGAACATAGAACATAAGCCCAAAGTAATGGCACAGCTGGGTTGAGTGTGTTGTCATTGACAATGACCAACAACTTCATTCCGCTAAATATGGATACGTCAAAGGACTTGGAAAGGGATGCCTCTGCATTCGGTGGCCTCTTTCAACAAATTATGAATGAAATGAAGGTAATTGGTTCCGTTGGGTTCAAGAATCAAGAGGTTATGCTTTAGGTTAAGTAGACTTAGACCTAATTTTTAAGTTGTCGGTTCGTTCTCGTTCTCAGGCTCTTCTAAGGAAGAGGGTGAGTGAAGTAAATTAGTAACGTTTGTTCAACTTTAAACCTAAACTCTCATTTATGAAAAAGTTAGATTTAAAAGTAATCAAGTAATGCATTAGCTTCCTTAAGATGTAAGAAGTAGAATGTAGGGTAGTATTTTTTTCGTCGATGTAAAGTGTACCCACCATCGAACAATCGAACCGATTAGTAAATCTATTTCAAGTTCCTCTTCCCCTTCGTGTCACTTATTTTTGGCTTGCTCAACTTTCCCACCGTTATGGGTATCATCGTTCGTGAACTTATTCGTTTGACAGAAACTGAAAAGTGGACGGTGGCGAGGAAATTATCAACGCTTTCCCATTTGACGTAATTTGTTACCGTAGCCCAGATTGAAGGACCACTGAGGAACGCTTGAGCGATCGTGACAGCCAGCATTAGCTTCCTTTGTACTAATCCTTCATCTGTGTGAGGGAAGGAGGTGTTGCGTAACGAGTCGTTTCAGAGATGTTGGACGTATTGTCACAGTTTCGAAAAGTGCAATTAAGCCTAGGTTTAGTCCTAATTTTGGTGAAAATGAAATTCTCATCGTAATGTGATTGTCACGTTCTTTGATATCAGTTACTTAAATTTAGAATGCATATCTTTTGCATGGTACACCGTGTAGAGTCAATTAAATCGCAATTCGCAGTGACTGTTCCAATTTTGAATTCTTACTTCACATTCATACCAGGATTGCAATTACCATAAATATTTTTGAGTCACCTGCAAAAATTGCCTCAGCTTAAGGGGAAATAAGAATGCAAACCAATTAAATGAAATCAGAAATCATTTAAAATTAAATCGAATGCCTGATCTTGTTGAACTTGTTTTTAAATGAATTTTCATTCGTTCTGATTCCTTTGATTCAGCTACGGATAAAACAACTGTCGCAACGCAATTTTCAAGCGTTGAAAATTTATCTCAAATTTACGTTGTAAACGAATGGATGTTCCATCATGATTTGATATCATATATTACAGAATTCGTCGCCGCTGTGGGAGGATCTAACTACCAAATCTACAAAACTTCACGCCTGCCTCAGGTAATAAAAATTAGTGATTTTACAATTTAGTTTACAATCTTATCTCACGGAAACAAAGCACACTGTCAAAATATTTAACGTAAAACTTGATTTAAGGGGTGATTGGATTTGGGATTCAGGAAATGAAACGAAGCGTTTAGTGGTCAGGCTTCAGATGCATCTGGATTTGAAAAAAAGAAAAACCTTGAACAAGTTTTCTGCTACATGGCATTTTACCTGTGTGGAATGAATGAAATTCATTTCTCGGTCGTTTGGTTTAGTTGCCAGCTGCGGAGTGCGGAAGGAAACGTTGTTCGTAGTTTTTGAACCATTTAGAATTCCTTACCTGAAATCACATGTAGTATTAGTTGAGTGAGCTAAAGAACGTTCTGTGTAAGCCCGAATGGTTCAAGTTTCAATATATTTGATTTGGAATTTGATCGAAGTCGTATTCATTTTCTTCATCACATGCAAGCATTTCGTTCGTTTCAAGCTCTCCTACAGGCTACACTACAACTCCTTAGCGTTTAGCGTAGCCTTGAACTGCAAAAAATCATTGCGTTGGCGATGGTTGGTTGCCAGGCAGCCTGACTTCCCCTACATAAAGGCAAAAGATGTTCCCAGAGTCTTTCACTACTATGTATTACCTCTTCTGAAAGTTGGATAGTTTTGTACGCAATAATTTACTTGGTCATTAGACCTCAAAGAGCTTGCTGAAGAGGATATGGATTTGATAAATTGTAATTGCCCAATTGGCACTTAAGCGGAAGGTAGGGCATCGTCCTAATTTTTTGAAGAGGTGTAAAAGCGCGTGTGTGTGAATATTGTCTGTTTGTGTGTGTAAAATACTTTGGAAGTGGAGATTTACGCCTTTTAACTTTTATGACCTAGAACTGTTCAAAATTGCAAACATAGGGTCTCTGAAGGTGTGTAATAATTTAAGGATGTGTCTTTTTGCTGGCTCTTTAATAATACCCAATACCGTAAGAGGTAACGACAGGCCCTTAAGGCCTAATTACCTTCCCGGCCCGATTCTCTGTCTGAATCTTGCCATGTCATTTGTTTCTAGGAGGTGGGTACTGGCTGGCTTGATCAAGTCGTGACTCTCCTCTTTTGTTTCAATTCGTTTCTCTTATTTCAGTTTAAATGACTGGCAGCTGGTTAGCGGTTATGAATTTTGTTTGGCCTAGCACGCTATTTACCAACCACCGATTGTTATTCATTCGTCATTCCCTTAGAGCTCCGCCTAGTTTTTATCTCTAAAAATAGATGAACTAATTTTAAACGAGCGTCGTGTAAACGATTCTATGTGCCCTGTACACGATAATTTGGAGAAATTCGCAAATGATACATAAAAGTGGCCTTAACGTAGATAATTGCTTCAGGTCCTTCCTCTCATTTTCTATTCTATAAATTGTAGTTTCACAAAATAAAGTGTTATGCTATGCTATAATTGGTCAAATCTTGTTTTCCCATGAAGGCATGATCCATTTGAATCATTTAAGCTGAGCTTAGGTTGTCACTCAAAGTGGCCAAATGTGACACAATCAAAACTGGGACAATGGGCTTGTTCTTCAAAAAGTAGTTTGCCAATTTACGATGATCACTTTTGATTTGGATTAAGTGATGGTGGTAGGTGGTGAAGCAATGGAAAGCTTTCACTTTTTTTTAAACCCCGCTGAGAGGACTTATTTACCTGAAATTACCCTTCTCGTCTTACGCATTTTTAACAGATACGTCTTATTCTCTGATTTCGAGCGTAGTAACGGAGCTCTCAGCACCGCGGGCACGGTGGGGCCTGGCTTGGCGTTTCGGCTACTAAAATGCCCTTAAAGTATTTTAAATCCGACTCCCTAGAAACTAATCATCATTCATGCAGAAAGGCCTGCCCGAAGGCAGTGTTTAGGGTTTGGAGGCCTTTTTGAGGGCGGAGAGGTATTAAAAATTTCTTTGAATAACTCCCTAGGAGACTACTTTGGGAGCTTCTATCTATTTTAATGACGTCTTACTGTGTAGTAAAGCAACTCGCATTGTACTTAAACTTTTGAGTGGGACAATGAGGTTTTGGAGGCGCAGAAATTAAATTATGGTGATTGGTTTAATTCCGTCAAATTGTGCATGAGGAGAGAGGCAGTGTTGGTATTTAGAGGAGCTTAAATTAAGACTACCAAACGATCTTTGGGGAATGATCTTTTTAATTAGTGCAAGCATGAATAGAGAGGGACATGAATACTAATAAAAGAAAATAATGTTTTTTGTTTCTTTACGCAGGGCTACGATTCAGGCCGTGAGCGCCTTCTTGGATGCCTTCCAGAAAATAGCCGATGCAGCTACAGGAACAAAAGGTGAGGACAAGCAGAAGTTGTAAAATTTTAAGTGACTACCACTTGATCATAAAATTTCATGCATGATTCACTGTTCCCTTAATTTCATTGTTACTCAAAGGCTGAGAATTTTTGGGAGAGGGGGAGTCGAGTTGCCTAATTTTGAATGTTCATTTTTAAATCATTCAATATGATAGAACTTTTGGAAGTGTCGCCATGCCTGTTCCCTGGAGCCTTTAATTTCGACGATGCCATGTGCAGGAATTGTCGCTGTGTAATTACTGTAAAGTAATGGGGTAGGAGGACCAAGGGTTCGTGCCAAGGAACTCTCAAGGGATGTTCGTAAATTGATGCTGACAGAGAATTAGAACTTTTCGTATTTTGGTGGGTCTGTTATCAGGGACAACGCACCCTTAGAAAGAAGCCGAAAGTTCTCTCTCACTGTTTCTTCTGGCTGACCCTGCTTTCCAGGAGGCTGAATGCATTTAAAAACATTGACTTTTTGTAAAAGTTGCTGGATCGATCCCTCGTACCTCGTCCTTTACCTTCCTCTACTTTACGCACACATGGGGGTGTTTGGTGTTTTGAGTCCCATTTGAACACGGACTGCGTTTTGAGCCGTTTTGGGAAAAGGGGAGGATGCAGTTATAGTTTACTACTGCTGGCTCCCTTCGAACGGTCTTGCACGCGGTCGAGCCAACTCGGGAACTGGGTGTTGTCAAGGGTTTTCCCCATACATGTAAACCTCCCATTGGACTTGGTTGGGGAGACCCCGATGGGCCTTCGGCCCATCGGGAGACCCCCGACCTCGGACCCAGACCTTACCCACCCCCTGGGATACCCCGGGAGACCCTGAGGTAGGGCAACTGTGCTGGTTATCTGGCTTCCCGTTACTTTTAGGGGTCTCCTGACACATAGAAACCTTTAAAAACGAAAAAATCTAGCGCCTCCGGCGCTATTTGTCTAACATTTGCACCTTCAAGGGTCTCCTGGCTTCTTAGAAGCTTCAAAAATCAAAAAGCTTTAGCGCCTCGGACGCTATTTGTGTACTTCTGATACATTTAAGGGTCTCCTGGCTTCTTAGAAGCTTCAAAAATCGAAAAGCTTTAGCGC
>JAQFYP010000070.1:0-43773 GCA_034694865.1 Bilobella braunerae
TAATCCTTTCCATATCCCTACCCTTCCCTTCATGTTGATCATCCGCTTTGCGGGAATGTCAAATAACGCTCCTTTTCTTTTTCCTAAAAGCAAATAGAAAGGTATTAAATACATTATAGACAATTAAATTAAACAGTTACTTAAAAGACTATTTCATATTTAATTTATTCATTAGATTTGAACTAATTTTACAAAAAAAAAATAGAAAGGTTTATCAAAGGCGGAAAAGCTATTGTTCAAGCATTCTGATTACCTTAAATAAATAATGAATTTGATTTTATTTAATATATTGACTGGACTGGACTGATGGGTTTTCTATTGAACCCTGGTAAAACGGATTTTAACAAAGTGACGAAAAACAATTAAACGTTTGGCGGCACAAAAATTCTGTGACCCTTAAAAGTAATAAAAGTAACTTAAAAAAATGTATTTTCACCTTGAAATAAACCGTACTCAATAAACTCAAGTACCAAAAAATCAGTCATATATTTAAAATTATTGAAAATATTATTGTTTCATGCAAAGTAAGTTTTGATTGGTTGAAGTCAAATGGGCATTTTACGGGTGCAAAGAGCATGTAGAAGGAATCTCTGACCTAAAACCTCTGAATGTGTATGCCCATATTTTCGTGATTAGGATGCTCAGTCAGAGGATATGGAAATTAATCGATTGGCATTTCATTTGTCTCGAGACAATTTTGAAGACTACCCGCATTTACATATATGCATCAATGAGTTCCTACCCAAACATCTCTAGTCACTCTCTTACAAATTGACCAGCCGCTCTGCGGAATTGTAAAATAACGACACTTAACGATTTTGCAACAACAGAAGTATATAAAATTATATAATAATCTAAATAATAAAATATAAAATATTTGGAAGGAAACAATTTTAAGGAGGGCAATGCGAGTCATGGCCCGGTTAGAAAAACCTGCGGAATTTCTAACCGAGGAGGATTCAGTAATTCGAAAAAAAAGTAGCATCATAAATGATTCTCAAACTGACGCCACCAACTACTATTTAACAAGGCTTTGTTAAGCTTGTCTGCATCTTGCAACTCAAATTGTTCTTCTGCAATCTACAGTTTCTTTACAAAATTTATCAAAGTTTTTTTCAACCTTTCAACTTTTTTTCAATCTCAATGCAACACACTTTCAATGGCATGGGATCATCATTTGTCATCGCTATTCTAGCATCGCTATTCTCTGTAAGCATTGCTCAGGTTTACGACCGCAAGCTTACTGAAAGTGTTGCCGCTGCAAGTGGTTTTAAAATTGCTGACAGGCAAGACTTGACCAAGGTAAATTTTAAAATGCAATACCTTATTTTTGATTTTAGTGTTAACAGCATTCTATTTTACTAGATTGACCACTTTATGAAAAATTACATTGCTCTACGAAGCGATCTTGCTAGTGAAGAAATTGAGGCACCCGCAAATGGCTTGTACTTTGTTTGCACTGTGAAGCTGAGCGACATCGGAGATGAGTTGTGCACATTAAAAAAGGACACAGTGTCTCTCGAATATCTAGTCTATAATAGCAGGCTTATACTTGGAGCCGACGGTCAATTTAAATCTGTTCCAGGAGTTGTATACAACAAAACAAGTACAGAGTACTCTTCTGTCCAACATCAATCAAGCGTGGAAATGGCTGCCGGACTTTTAGTTTCGTGGATGACTGGAGATATGGTAAGGGAATATTTTTCGTCTGGATTTTACCACCAGGAAGTTTTGTCACTTCAATCGGTGGCGGATTTTTTTTTGGTAAATGGGCTTTCTGTTAGGTTACGTTTAAGTTTATTAGAACATTTAATTTAACCACAACAACTAAATCTGGGACGTTCAAATATGTCCAATCTAGTTTTCGCAAACAGACAAGGTAACCTAAACCAAACCAAACTGATCCCATTGCTTTCGGATTCAAATCGTCTTTCAAAAGATTTGTCAGCCGGTTGATAAAGTTAGATTTTGCCGAATTAAAATTTTTAAAAGTTACGCATGATTATTTTAGGTCAAGAACATCTTTAGTGGCAACCAAAGCGATGTCCAAATTGAATGCGAAATTGTAAAAGGACTCTATAATGGCAAGGATATAGGAGAGTTCTTGATTTTAGCGGCTTATATTGAGTAAACTGTAACTGACATGCTCCACAATGGAGTGGCTAGTTATCGTTTGAGTTGCTAAACATGTCAATAAACACATTTTGAACGCAGTTTGTTTGTTTATTTTTATTACAACATGAAAGGACATCAAATGAAAAAAAAATATTCAAATTTATACTACGCATTAAGTTTATTAAAACATCGATTTGACTCTCCGTCCAACTGCGCTTTACCTGAATTTGCCTTCCAGTATCCTTTAGAATCGAAAAATTGTTTTTACGTTATCCTTATTTACTGCTAGCAAAACAAACCCGTCCTAGTTCACTCAGCACTTCTTTGTCCCCCTACTTTTTGCAATAAAATAATAAAATAAAGCCTATACCCTGGCAGGGTTTAAGGAGCATGGGATTTTTTTTTGACAAATATTTTCTCGGATGTACCTAAAATCCTGATTTTGACAACCCCAGACACCATCCATATTTACATGCAAAATATTGCCTTTGCAGCTTCAATGGTTTTTGCAAGATATGACATTATACGACAAATTTAGAGCATTTTGACATTTGACCCTTGACCTTGGAAAATCCGGAAGTAAATTTTACGCTTAACTTTGCCCTGGACCACTCCAGTTACAAATCTCATTTATGTATGAAATTTGGCGCACGTAACCTTAGCAGCCTTGGCGGGATTTCATAAAACACGTTAAATTTAGAATATTTTGATATTTGACAGGTTAGGTTTAGGTTAAGCTAACCCTAACCATGTAATTTAAGAGTTTGCGCGAAATCTCCCCATGTACCATTTGTATAAATATAGAGCTTGTGGTGCTAAATTTGATAGAAAAACATACGCTGAAATAATCAAAAATTATGCAAAACTTGGCTTTTGACCCTGAGAAAACCGGAAGTAAAGTTGACCAAAAGTTTAACCAATAGCCACCGCAAATACCAAACTCATCTTGCTGCAAAATTGGGCGATCCAGCAGATCCAGCAGTTTTTGCAGCATACAATATACCACATATATAAAAAATTACATCCTCTATTTCTGTTAAAAAATAATTTGTGTTAAATTTCAATTAAATACGTTGGGCAATTTTTTGAGTGCAAATATTTGTGCCCATGTATGGGAGCAGTGCTAGTAGTGCAATTTAAAATTTCAGTACAATTGGAGCTTTGCAGTCCACTCTGTACGAGTGTGCAGCAATCAAAAGCAAATCACGACGATTGAATTTTATCACTATTGCACGAGATTTGCATACCTAATATATGAAGAATGTTGTCAATTTTTAATAATCCTTTGCACAGAACAAATTTTAGCACAAAAAATGTTGCTAGTTAGTCAAAATTATATAATCCATATCTTTACTTTAGTAATAATATATATTGCTCAGGCGAAATGCGCACCCCACGATAAACACTTGGGATAAGTGTACTCTGCTCTTATGAAGCAGCGAAAACGGAGAAAAAGCTACTATATGTTTTCGATGTCCGTCCGTCCGTCTGTGCGAGTATCACGTATACCCATGAAACTACTCAACATTTTTATAAGTATTTGCTTGAATATGAGTTTTTGAGTTCAAGTTTATTAAGTTTGACCCTCGGTGACCCACTTCTTGGTCAAATGTCAAGGTCAAGAATAAGATGACAACAAAAAAAATTAATCCAACAAAAGCTTCTTCTATTATTAAGATTAACTAGATTCTGTCACCCTCCGTTGACCCCTAAAGTGACCCCTTGAGTTAAAAAATGTCTTTAAAGGTCAAACCCTACGCAAGTAACCAAATCTTACGATTGCACCAATGACCCCTGCGCCGCCCCCACCCCACCCCTGCATAAGCAAATGACCCTGAAAATGACTTTAAATTGAAACCTTACTTTTGCAAATAAAATATTGTTGAGATGTTTCAGATGATACCGTACTTTCCCTTCCTCCCCCCCCAAAAATCGTGTTTTTAGTTATAATAATTTGAATAATTTTGTAATAATAATTTTTGACGGCTTGTCTAATTTGCCTACTTCCGCTACTCACCGCTTTATCACGGATTATTATAGACAAATCCCTCATACACAACGTACAGCGTGAAAGGTAGACTAACACTTTTTTAATATAGCTCAAAACGGTTAAAGAATTTCATCACCTTGGAATCGTTCACCGAGATTTGAAACCAGACAATTTAATGTTTAGTTTGCCGACTGCGTTGTCACCACTCAGATTGCGTGTAATTGATTTCGGCCTAGCGTACGATTTGAACCCGGACCCCCTTTTGCACGACCCGATCGAAATGGCGGGTACGCCGGAATACATGAGCACGTTTACACATGAATTTCAGCCTACCCACCCCCGGGATGATTTACTGTCTTTGTGGTACATACTCGCAAAATTTATCAATGAGAAGCTACCGTGGGATACGCAAATTCGCAAGCTTGAAAAAAATGTATCGCCTCCCGAGTTCGAACAAATAATGAAAGAAATTTATGAATCCAAAAAACAAAACTCGTCGAAACTACTTGCCGAGTTTCCTGGTAAATAAATTTATCATTTATCAATACTCATAACTGCGAAATGCAAGATATCATATTTATAATACACATTTTAGATAAAAGAAGAGGAGTATTTACATTGTACTTTATTAGTAATCTACTTCTAAATCATTCTCCTTGTTAAGCTTTAAATGACCCCGATTATTGACATTGTTTGCCTCATATGCCTGATTGGAGGAATTTTTTTTATTTTTATTTATTATTATAAATATTATTATTAAAAGTTTTTAGTAATTGAGTTTGAAGAACATATGTTACATATGTGAAACATTTAACATGTTGCCGGTTCGAATTTACCTTGTTATTGCTTTTATTGATTCACGATTTCCTTAATTTAATGTTAAAATTTTCACTGATCCATTTTCAATTCACTTAGAATTGGATCAATTTATTGAGCATATACTCGGTTTGCAAATTGACCAGAAACCACAGTACGCAATGCTGGATGGTTGGCTTGAAAATGTAATGGAAAATCATGTGGAAGCCCATAATTGGAAGTTTGACTGGGAAGTCAAAGGAAGCATGGTATATACTTCACATAAACATAAACAATGACATAAACAATTATGCTTATCACAAGCAAAGCTAACATGATAAACTACATTTGTTTAAACTCTGCTTTGCAGCTTTTTCAAAATCCCAATGTGCTACATATTTCAGCCGTTGACGCACCAGGGGAAAGTTTTTCCTTTCATTTCCAACCATTCTACGCTACGCTGATTGAAGAAATAAAACAAACCGTTCCAGTGGTTCACGTACTCGAGGAGGTAAGTTTATGTTGAATTGTAAGGCTAGCGCGGGGTCAACTGATAGTTGCCAAAATCCTACAATCCCCACTTCAAAAAAAATGAGGAAATCAAGAGACCGCTAACGCAAATTTCGACTGCTAGAAAATGACCCCGCGGTTTACCAATTATGATCTGGTTGAAAATTTTATTTTGATATAGCTCAACGTTGTTGCAAGAGGAATTGATTTGCCTCATACTGCATACTTCACGGACGAAATTTCTCTGTTGGAAGTGCATTCCGTGTCACTGTCATCTTTTCGAAATTTTAACATTGAAACGGTACTTTGTCAAAATTATTCAATTTACATTTTAGTTTTTTAAATTGTCAAAAGCTTGATTATAATTGCATTACGTAGCTGACGTCTGAAAAAGTCATGTTTGCCGGATTTGGTTACAAAAGGAATGACTCGAATTGTATTGTGATTATGCTTTTGCAAACAGACAAAGAAATAAAGGAAAAAATAACGAATATGAAACCCTATGTTTCTTATCTACAAGGCATTTTGGAAACACAGAAGGTATGGACATTGTTTCAGTTGCAAAACAAACACATAAAAAATTTTTAATTTTTTTTTTAAACAATTTAGGCCATTTTTTAAACAATTGTTAGTTCAGTACCCTATTTTGCAAATTTAGTATGCAATGATAGACCATCCCCAGCACCAGCTTCTAAATAAGTTGGTATAGCCAAATAAACCCGTCCTAAGACAAGCGGAAAATAATTTAAAATTGTGACAAAGTAGCATTAAGTGGATATATATATATACATATATATACGATATATATGTATATGTTTATATGTGTTTTTTTGCCGTTTCTCTGATTTTTTTAAAGAGTTATTGCGTCTTAAATGCCCATCTACTAGAGCAAGACTAGGAGACTAGGGTGAAATGGAGATTTTGTGTAATTGGTACGTACACTGAGGTGCGTCCAGAAAATGAAAAAAAAAATACGTAAATTTATGGCTGCAACTACCGGCGGGCCAACTTCTAACGATTATAGCGTTCGACCCATTACTACAAACTAATTAGTCAAAAAAAATATTTTAATATACCCGCCCTAGGACAGCAGGATTTTAACGTAAGTAAAAGCTGTTTAGTGACAAATGGGCTATTTTTTTTTTCAAAAAAGCAAGCGGAGTGTAAAAAGAAGAAGGATAAAGGTTGTGACAAAATCTTTTTGCAAATTTTTTTTTAAATATCGACACTAGCGTTGGGCGCTTGGCTTAATTTTAATCATTTTATGTACTTAATCAAAAGTCTTAAAAATAATAAGCCTTTTAAAAGTGTTAATATAAAAATTAATCATTTTTGTCTTAGATGAACATTGACAACTTGACATGTAATACTGACATTGCAAAGTCAGTTGACGAGACGAGGCACAAGCATACTCCTGTTGATGTGGATTTCATACTGGGAAATTCAATTTCCCTTTTACGCCAATACCGTCTCAGCCTACCAGAAGTATTTGAAATGGTAACTTAAAACGACTTTTTTATTTTCGGTTTCACTTAGGCAAAATATTGTTATACTCATTCAAAGAATTCAATAACTACAAAATCAGTATTATTATTTGTTAGTACTATTGCATTTAAATTAAGAATATAATACAAGGTTGACAGAACAGAAGTTGCAGAAATAGGTTTCAAAATCATAACTAGCAAATTTGCAAGTAAAGATACCGGACGATTTGAACAACAATTATTTCTCGTTTGCCGCCGGAACTTTAACGTTGAAGAATTTGCATTCCATGTATGTGACACAAAGGGAGAAAAATTTAGCTGGAGCGCTGATGTAAGCTTACTTTCCTATAACCCATTTCTACTATTCAAAAACTATTTTAAGTGATGTTTTGTGCTGGGACAGAAAAATTGTCTACAAAAACGAAACGGAAGCTTCGTTTTTCGCTTCTAAGTTTTTGGAAACAAAACCGAGACCTACCACGTTTCCTATCAATACTGTCATCGAAATAAATTGTTTTTCGATGTATTTCGTGGAGTTACTGCAATGGGCCCGATTGAGGCCTGAGCGGTCTGGGTAGAAATACCCCCTCCATTAACATACATACAAAGTGATACTAAAAGTAATAGAAGATTAAACAATAACCAATTTAACCGCAATGTCTATCTGTGTGTCCGTCCGCCCGACCATCATTTCAGCATGGAAAGTTTGATTCACTTGAAATTTGGAATACATGACTTTTGACATAAGTTTTAAATGGGCAAGATCGGACCACCCTATGTCAAAGGTCAAGGTCAAACAATTTTGAATTTGGGAGCTCTCACGAGGGGTCCCCGCGTCGTGATCGCGTCCTATTGGCTCGAAATCAAAAATATAGATTCAACTAGTTCTAAAACTAACCCCTTATCTAACCCCTTATTTGTAAAAAGAAAATAAATCACACAAACAAAACAAATACATAACGGTATTGTTGTTAAGGGGACAATTTTTTTTTCAAAAATTTAAACAAACAAATCATAAAGTACGTTGTTACAAGTACAAGTAGTTTTCTGTAAAAAAAACTACATGGAACAAAAATGTTCCAAACGAGTTTAAAGACTAGAAAGCTAGTGAGACTCTCATTTTTCCCATTTTGGGTAAGATTCCTGAGTGGCTATTTTGCTGTAACTCGTTTTTAATTAAAAAAAATGTGTTAACCGTAAAGTATCCAATACCCGCCGGCTGAAATTAAAGCGCCTTGTTTCCAATAACCTATGGGGTTTAGAAGGTTTTAGTTGAATAAACGCCTATACAACACAGTATTGATACAAGAAAATGAGTGAGAGGGAAACGCAACACTATCATATAGTGTTCATTAGAGCTGGGAACTAAAACGGAAAACAGCTAAAATGGAAAACACTTAAAGACTTCCATATGTAAGAAATGTGTATTTAACCAATAGTCAAATTCAAAATTTCATAATTAAATAACCGCCCTGGCGGGAATTGGATACTCTTCGGTAGGTTAGTGTAATGTTATATAAATATGCTCACTAAAGCTAAGGAATTTAATGACTCAGTTTTTCAATCCAACTTCGGGTAAACTGCATGGTTTGGTTAGTGAAACACCTTGTAATTTGTGCCCAAATGCAATCCTACAAGTAAGCCAGCTTACGCCAAGAGGAGTAGAATGTTGGAGAGTAGTTTGGCTCAAAGTTTTGGCTTTAACAATATTTTCTACTTTTCAAACTTAGCTTTTCTAGAGTCAAGGTTAGGTTTTTAAAAGTTTAAAACGTAGCTACTTCACTCTCTCAGGAACCTGTTTGAAATTTATGAAATTAGAAGTGTTCCTCTAACCATGGAACCCAAACGATTCTGGTAACTGTATTACGTTCCTAGAGAATGATTGGAACAATTTATTTACAATTAGGAAACCACTGGGAAGATAAAAACTACAAGCACTGTTCAAACAAGTTTTACGATTCCGATTGAAGAACAGAATTTCACAAATTGTTTGCCGGAATGGCGACTGGCAAGGAACCGTTCAGTGGACAGTTTTAAAAATAATCCAAAAGTAATTTTGTTCCAAGTCAATTATTTCATGGTTTTCGGTTATAATTCTATTTGAATTAAATGCCTCTGAAATTACAATCTTAGCTTGATCAAAAACGGTTGAACGTTCGCGTGCAGTGGAAAATTGATAAAAAAAAGTACATTTTCACCTTTACTCAAGACACTTTTTATGAATCGTTTCGAACAGAAACTAACCCAGACGCAATCACGCGCGAGTACGGAAAAAACTGGCTACTGAATACGAGCATTACCGATGGAGACCGGAGCGTAATAACATGACTATTATACTAAAATATTGTACTTAAAAATACATAGTTATTACTATACTAGCAAAACAAACCCGTCTTAAGACGGAGCTTAATTTGCTTAATTAATTGCATTAATTAATGCATTGCATTAATTATTTCAGTGATTAATTCGTCTCTTATTTTGATTTTGCTTTATCGATTTTTTTAAAGATAAGCTTCAGCCGTCGGGCCTCAGCCAATTTGGTTAGGATAACTGTGATGTAGTTCAACTACTTTCCAATTTTTTAATTCAGGCGCGTAAAATTGTTTTGTTACGTACGCAAAGTCGCTGATTGGCTGATCGAACACAACAGCTTTAAAGTACGACATTAAATAAGTCGAATACTAGCCAAGCAAGCCTAGCAGATGAGGGTTTCAGTTTTAACCTTCGGATCCTTCAGTCCTAGATTGGGCTTCTTTGGCTAGTTTTATTATTTCAAAACGTACATTTTTTAAATATATTTTAATGTTTATGGAAGCTACTGGGCTAAGGATTAGGGTTTAAGTGCAGAGTTGACTAAAATCACAGTTTAATAAAGATTCAGTTTTTGGGTTAATTTTAGATTTTCAGTGCAATTGCTACGTTCGCACGCACGCACAAAGCTCTCATTGGATAAGAAAAAGTATGTCTAGAAAATGAATCCATTACCTTTTGCATTTTAATTTTTCCTACAGTTAAGGCAGCTTGCCAATACGATTGCAAGTGAAATGCCATTACAAGGTGAGTTGAACTTTGAAAGGAGGTCGGGCCTTGTTATCTTGTATACCACTGTAGTCGCCACTCCAAATGACGACACGACTGGTATTTTGAAGCTGATGTCAATTTTACGCAGCGAGGAAGCTCAGAAGGTATGTTCATCGAAATTTACCATTTTTTGCCAACCTAGCCCGTTTTTGGAAGGAGTTCATTTATGAAACGCTAACTAAGATATCCTTCTGCTAAATTCAATATGGGACAACTTTTCGACAAAACATATATACGAATTCCAACTTATGACTTATGTATTCCAATCTAATACTGTCCGAGTATTAATAATACTAACAAACGCACGCACACACAGGATCATAGCATTGCAACACTCTTGTGTTGCACTAGGTTGAAACTAATAGACTATTAGTAAAATTTTGGTGAAATGCAATATAATTAATTAATTAATTAATATATTTATTACTAAACATTACACTATTCCGTATATTACTAACACAATAACAAATTTAAACTCTACTATTATCGTAAAGGAAAAAAAAATCTTAACAATCTGAACGAAATTGTTTAATTAGTTTTATATAACAAAAAAAAAAAAACTCACTAACAACCTAATTTTAGTCTTAAGAATAACTGATTAGCGAATCAAATTTAAGAAAAAATTAGAATTGTACATAAGTGAAATTCTAAAGAACCCTTTCCATGGGCGTGAGCCTAAAGGAGAGGTATAAATAAATCAATCAATCAATCAATATAATTAATTCTAGGCTAAAAGCATTTTGGGGTGTACAATTAATACTAAAATATATTTATAATTTTTTTTACAGAAAGCATTAATCGATCCGACGACAATTGGGTCCGCAACTTTCGGGTATGCTATTACGGATGGTTATATATACGGAGTTGCAATTTTCGAGGAGCTGAGTAATATCCTTTTGAAGCTGATTAACCAAAATAGGCTTAAAGAAGGCGTTCGAGAGCTGTCGCTATCCCAAAGGGTAATATCAATTTTTTACCATGTGTCCATTGTGCAAATTTTAACATTGTCTCAAAACTTTATTATATGGGTACAAATGAAATGTGAGAAAAAGAGAGTGGGAAATTAAGTTTAACTAGCCGAAGTCTACACACACTATTACAATGCAGCAGTGTTTACAAAACCCAAAAAAGCCCGTTCCGGGATATGAGGATTTTTTTTATTTTGATGTTTGGTTCCTCCTGTCTTCGGTAAAACTTGTTTGGCTAGTCTTTATTAAACTTGTAGCAAAATGGCGCTGCTGGACTGCACGCCCCTATATCATTTCTTTATGTTAAAAAAAACAGAAATTAGCAAGAATGCCCCATGTGTGTAAAGGAGTTCTGGCGGATCTCTGGCTTCTTGTCACACACTCACGAGAAAAGTCTTCTACTTTTCTTATTTATAAAATACTAACGAAAACCCGGACATTTTTTTTCACGGTTTCATTAAAGTAGGGAGACAGTTGAGCACGACCTGCGTTTTAAAACTTAATTTAGCTAACTAATTAGTTGTCCAATCAAGCAGTGTTTGCACTATCGTCATCAGCATCAATTACTGATTAACTATTTCAACATGGAGCATCGCTTCCAGCGTTTTCCAACGATTTTTGTAGCAAGTTATGTCTATGGTGTAGTGTCCCTTTCCTCACACCGGCCTCTTTAGTTAACAAGGCCAAGTGTTTGAAATCTTGCACTCGCACGCACGCACGCACGCACAGATTTTTCAATACGGTGATTACTATGGTGAATATAATGGTTATGTAGCTAATTTTTCTTTTACTAGAATCTCGTTTGGGCAAATGCTCAAATAAAAAAGTACAACAGACGTGTACATTTGAGAAAATCAGGAAGTTTTCAGGACAAATCATCCGCTAATACTGATGAACCAAAGCAAAATGAAGCAGTAGCGGTCGGCGCAGGCGCTGAAGAGAGCATAAGCAAAACATCACTTACTTCCTCAAGAAGTAAGTTTTCATTTTTGCACACGCTAAGGGAAAGTAGCGGTCTTCGATCGTCCTCCAATAGCTTGCCGCCGATTGATGACGCTGAGCAGGGTGCAACTGGTGACTTCAAAATTAAACTTCCGCAACCTGACACAATGTCGATTCAAGCCTCGATTGAAAACTATTTCCAAAATATCCCTCCAAAACATAAGGCAGTGAGTGCAAAAATTACCTTGCCAGGATTATTTATCGTGATTAACGCACTTTTGTTTGTAGTTGCTAAACGCAGAGTACACTACTATTTGCATTGCTGCATTCACCGGTTCACGGTCAACCAAAGTTGCATACAAACTGTCCAAAGGCCAAATCTGAAGGATTCGCATTTAAGAAAAATTAGTGTTGTAGATTTATTTCTCCCGAGATTTTCCACTTACTCAAAATAAATTGTTGTTATCAGCACTTGAAACATGTGATTTTGATAAGAGTTTAAATTTTGATCTGGATTTATTTTCTGCTATTAAGGTGTTGCTTTTTAAAAATGTGAAATTGCTATGAGAACTTACAACATGACATGTTTAGTGAAAGAAATTTAAATAAATTGTCTTGAGTGAACTCAAGTTTAAAATTTTTGTTCCCATAGTAACTAATCATAACATGGAGCCTCTCAAAAAATGGCTGTAATCGCCAATTTGGCGGGCAAGTATTTAAGAGCAATTGCGTCTTTATGCGTTTGCACAAATGGCTTCCAATTTAACAACAATGCTATGTTTACGTAAAGTGCAAAAAAGGCCGATTACAAATCATCAACTTTTTGCAAGGAAATAGCATTTCAAGCATAGAATAATAAACTTAAAATTTTTTAAAATGATTGTTTAAAATTAAAATTAACTTAGTTATTTCTGATTTATTTAATTCTTTTCTTGACAAAAAAATCAAGAAAGAAATGGAAGGAAAGGAGCGTTATTTGACAATCCCACAGAGCGGATGGTCATCATGAAAGCAACGGTAGGGATATGGTAAGGATAAGGATGTCATTAGCATAGATGTTGGCATCAAGCAGGCTCAACAGACTATCCGTAACATTCCGCTGTTTTACGGGCCTATAGTCCACAAAGGGAGGACACCAACCTGACATGAGGTACGGCCGTAGCTTTCGCCTGATAACTGCAGGTGACTCTATGCAAATGAGGGCAGTCTTTAGGATTCCCTTAACACTGTTGGGAAACCTTATCAGGTAATTTCCATATCCTTTGTGTATGCCTTCTCACTGGATTAAGGGCCTACACAAGGCAATACACAAGGTCAGAGGCAAGGTAATTCCTTTAAGGGGAAAACCAATAGCAAAAACTCTTTTGTGGCTGATTGGGGGATTTGAACCTCCCTTATCATGCTCGCTAGTGGAAAAAAACAGACGTTCTAATCACTAGACCAACACCGTCCACTGAAAACAATTTTTGAGTTTCCTTCAATACAGATATCAACAAAAAGAAGTTTAGCATGCAGACCAGACTATAGACAAATGTCAAATAGCAAGAAAGAAAACACATGCAGGACCTGCAGCATTTTTTTCGGCCTCATCGTCTCATACAGCTTGACGGACATGTAGATTCTAGCGTTTTTTTCGCTTTATCAGCCATTTTGCCTGCATTCCTAGCCATTTGTTTGCTTAACTAGCCATTTGCTTGCCTAAATTTCCATTTACCTTACTACACAAGGTTTTTGCTCGCTTCTCTTTCTTTTTTATTTGCTTCAGCAGAAAACTTGCTTGTTTCCTCCTTCATTTTCGCTTCTTCCTGGCAAATATGAATGCTTCATCAGCAATCCCCATTGCGGCAATTTTCTTGCGAAAACCAATTACAAGCAATTACAAATAAATGTTAAGCAGCTCGATCAACTTAACCGAAGAGATAGGAAGACAATTTGACAATTTTCGGACGCGTTGGAACTATAATTGCACATCGGAACTCAATTGTTCATCTAACACTCCTAACCGCATCAGTTATAATAAAGGTTATGTTGAACCTGATTTATAATAATTATAATTAATACATTTGTTTACAGTAACTATTATAATTTTCATTCTTTAAGATTTAATCTTAATCTATTGAGACTAGCTATGCAAGCCCGACTTAATGAACAGATCATGACAGAAAACGAGAAATAAACTTGCAGTTAGGTTTCCGCAAATTTTGGGAACAGCATAATGTAAAACAAGGGAAATTACTATTGAGCAACGTTAGAAAATTTTTTGAATTCCAGTTTCAGTTGAGAAAACTTAAAGTTCATTTTTGTATTGTCATTCAAGCTTATTCTGCAACGTCATTCTTCCACTCATGGAGCGCAATTCTCAATTTTGGTAAATATTGGAAGCTTCTTTAAGTTCGTGATCAGTCTGTCTATTCGCCGGAGCAAATTTCCGAAATACGTCAGATTATGAAATTGTTAAAACCACATGGCCAAGAGCTATACTAGAGTTGCTTTTTGAAGTTTTCTACAAGTTTTTTACATGGTATTAAAGGGCCACAAACTAGGTAAAAATGACTCTATAGGTAGGTGTTTTATCTGCTTTCTATTTTTTTTTATCAAATGATGCCTATTGTTAACTTGACTGGGGTCTAAAACAGCATTAAACACATTTGCTACTTTGTGAAAACCGTTTTACGACACGAATCGTGGCATGTGCCATTGATGTACAAGTGCACTAAGAAGTAGAAGACATTACTAGAAATGGTGTTGGTGGGGACGTTTTAGTTCTGAATTTTTATATTAAGCCATCTTAATACACAAGGCCTGCGTGATTCAGTATGATTCCACTCTAAACCCGTTCAGTACTAGTTGTCACTTAATAACCAATTTAACTCTACAACTATACTAAAAGCCAAATACCATGTATCGAACTTTAAAACTACTACTCCACAATTTCAAAACCTATATGTGTAACGTGTAATTTGTGATAATTATGACTTTTGCCTAATGTCAAATAAACAATTGATTGATTGATTGATTAATTTTTACTGCAAATTGAAAATAATTTTTGTGCAATAATTCATGAAACACACTAAATTTGTCGTTGGATATGTAGTGTCAAGGCGCTCAATTACTGTTTTGAGTTTCCACATTCCACAATGAGACAGGAAACGATGCATTGGAAGTCTTGTTGTATAATTGTGGTAAAAAAGCACGTGTTTTAACATTTACTCAATTTCACATTTGGTTAAAAAAATATTTTTGTTCAAAACCTGTATTTTACCGTTTTCGACACAATGGCTTTAACGCTGCTGGCAATAGTTATAAATTGTTTTTTTTTTGTGAAAAATTTGATTCAAACTAAAAAATACACAAAAAAAATTTACCTTAAACATTCCATGACTCTTTGTATTCTAAAGGTCACAACGAATAGTGTTTAATTGATTGATTGACTCATTGATGATCAAAAGGGTATCAAAAAGTATTCTTCAGGTTCAACAATGTTCTTCTAATTTTTAATATGAGGAAAGATGAGGGTAACAAAATTTTTAGAGGCCTTGCGAGAGTCACGTACAGAGCTAAGGATTTTGATTGGGTGATTGAAAGTACACTTTTTAAATTATTTCATTTGTTGTTTTTTTAGGAAGTTAGTTAAGTACCTATTTTGTGAACTCTAAAGTTATACTTTAGTTTTAGTCAAATTTAATCAAGTAAAAAAATAGCTAAATTTTTGCACCACCTTATCTGTTCTAATTCTCTAGGGTTATGCAGACTGCCTAGAAGTAGAATCTGGGGTTGCACGGTGCGCAACTTCAAACGGAATCCTCGTTTCTCGTTCTCAATTATAGCTGTACTGTTAACTTTGAATCAATCAATCGTTTACTTGACATTTGACGTAAGTCAAATGTATTGTTAACATTGATGTTATGTTTGCAGCATATCTCACAAACTGACTGAACGCTACAATGTTATCGTAGTCGATTGGTTAAAAATGGCCCAATCAACGTATAACATGGCTGTTGCAAGACTACGACTCGTAGGTGCTGAAAAGCAAAGTTAACACACTAATTAGTAACACTAAAAATTGCACATTTTTTATCACGTGGGGCATAGCCTGGGCGCTCAAGTGGGCTAATCCATATCAGACTTCATGAAAAAAAATTGAAGAGAGCCACGGCGCTCGATGCCGGTGGCTTTGAGTTTAAAGCTACAGTCCCACCAACCATTAAAATCGATCCCACTAACGCTAAATTTGTGGATTTTATTACAACAGACTGTGCACCAGGGTGTAGTTGAGTGACTCCTGACCCACCACGTGTGATTGCCGACTTTTACAACAAGTGTAGAGAGCCACATGGGGCTGTGACCGTTTTCCTTCTTTCGACTCCGAAAATGACACCCAAAACTGAAAATTCGAGTTTTCCCAATTTTGTTTATAAATTTTAAAGTTAGAATAGTAGCAGCGACCCAGGCGATTTCTGGCTTTTCTCATTTAATTTTGCATAAAACAATTGATAGTTCCAATGACCCAGGGGAAACGAGAGCCATTTTCTTTTGTACAAACCCTTTTAGTCCCGAACAAGACCATAATCGCCATAAAAAAACAACGTGACAGGAGTCTTACGATTACGAACCTCGATTGATGTTTTTCAATGACGGGTTGAGCGTCAAATAATGGCCTTTATTACTTAAATATTTAGTCTAGAATTACATTTTTTTTGTGCAAAACATTTTTTTTTCCAACGTTACATCAAATTTCTTACTAAAATAAAGTTTGCTAAACATAAAACTAAATAATTTTTGTAAGATTTCAGGCCAGTTACACGTTAACCGTACAAATTACAAACACGACAAGTTTTATTTTAGCAGGATTATTTACAAGCCTTTTAATTTTTAATTAAATTTATTAAAGGAAGTTTTTTATAGCCGGTGTTTATTACTAAAATTTTGATTAGCCAATCAGCCTACGGCTGTGCGTCCGTAACAAATCCACGAGAATCAAAAATTCAAAAGATGAATGGCACAAAAGTACTCTCAGCCTTATTCAAATGTGAATTACCCGTACACGGGCATTTCAATTTTTTTTTGCAAATCTTATATTCTCGTTAAAAAAAAAGACGTAGATCAGCAAATTAAGCTCCGCTGTAGGACGTGTTTGTGTTGCAGGTTCCATTAAAAATAACAATTGCTAATATTTTCAAGGTTTAGTTTACTAGCTTGAACAGCTAGAAATAATTGCTCATTTAGAATAGACTAGAATAGATGATGTTGTACAATAAGGTTATGGGTTAGGGCTCAATAGGAAAAATTCCAAGGGCATGTGAATGGCATCAGATCTCGCTAATAATGTTCGCAATACAATACACAAATTCTGAAATGTATCGTTGCCTCCCATTGATTAGAACAGCGGGAAAATAGCAATAGAGCAAAAACGCACAGTAAAATGAATAGCGTGATCAATGCATAACTTATTTCCGAGCAATATTTGAATGGGCTAAACACGTATTGAAAAGAACAATTGACTAAGACTGATTTTGACACGACATGTCAAAGTATATAAGCAAATGTAAAAATTTGAATTTAGCCAGATAATTAAAAATAACTTAAATACAAAACTCTAAAATTTACTCCGTATTCTTCAGAAAAAAAACAGACATGTTGTACAGCAGCTGTTTAGCTGTGTACTACATCCTAGCAGCCGTAGTTAGTTTGTCCACTGCAAAAATTGTTTACCCTTCCGTGCAACGAAATGACTCTATTGTTGAGACGTATTTTACAGTAAAAGTAAGTAAAGCTGCTTACACAGTTTCACCGCACCAAAATAGTAAAAGCGTCAACATAAACAAGTTAATCAATCTGATTCTGAATCTGATCAAGCCAATTTGATTGGCGTTGTTTGTGAGTGCGTCCGTAACAAACAATTTCCGCTCGTAAATTAAAGATTCAAAAAGTAGAGTTTCACTATAGCACACCTACACATACAAAAACGCCCGCACACGGGTATTTTAAGAAAAAAAAATGTAAAAACAAAAGGAGACGGCTTGAAATACCAAATTAAACTCGGGTCTTAAGACGTGTTCTTTTCGCTAGTTTATTATTATTTGCAACAAATTAGATTGTGATAGGTTCCAAATCCGTACAAGTGGATTGCATTGGCAGGCGACAAGGAGAAGGAAACCTTCATGGCAAATCAAACCCAAACAACACGTGACTACTTGAAGCGAATCAAGCAATCCGTCAAAAAATTAATCCACAAGAATATGGAGATGTATGAGCACGAGAATCGCCTAGATTTTCATTCTGTTGCAACGGCAGGTGGAAAATACTTTTACCATGATTTGTAAGTATTTTATTAAAACTCTTGGACAAACCATGTTGGAAAAGTAACGCCTTACTTATATAAAACATTAAACAATATGCCTATACACCTTTCTTAGTACCCGTATCTTTCCTGTATTCAAAAAATGTAATATGTATACAAGCTGTAACAAAAAAAAACCCTGATTTTCAGTTCTGCAAACGCAATTCACGTGAGCGTTGATGGCAAAAAGCACAAAGTTTTGGTTTCAAAGCCAAATTTTGGTTTTGGTATGAATAGTCCCACTGAACATATTATCAACATGATGCCGTCACCCTCGGGTGAAGTTGTTGCATATTCAGTAGCCGACTTACATCATTATCACTTCCCAATTCGGAGTGACATAAATTTCGTAAATACTACGAATAACACCGACCATGTTTTACCCAATGTCATTTCGCAGTACGGCAGGAGGTTCGTTAAATAATTTTCAGAATTACTTTTTTAATTGTTAATTATTTAAATAATATTCTTTTACAATAATGGTAATTGAATATTTTAATATACTCCAGAATCCCGTTTTGTTGGACTCCAGACGGTACATCAATATTCTATACGGTGCGGAAACAAATAATATATATAATATAAAGGTATATATGTAAAATATTTACACTACTGCACCTTGTTTGAACTTGTAGAGGTTCCACAAAAACTCATCAGACACGAGTGAAACGGATGAAAACAAAGTTTACATATTTTTGCATACGATGGGAAACAAACCAACAGCAGACAAGCTGTTCGGCGAAATTCCCATGTCAGCCAAATATTTCGAGTAATGTTTCAAACAATCCGTATACATACAAATATAAACATATTAGAGTATTTATCGACATAAACATAACTGCAAATTTGGCTTACCGCATGTTCGGCTATGTTCGGCTATCTTCTTGTAATCATGCATATTGTAATAACAACTCGTATATAAAATGTTTTGCTTTTAGATCCTTGCGGGTTACAGATGACGCAAAGTTTTTGGTCTTTACACATAGTGCTGTTAGAGTAGAAGGTGGAATTTTGTATTATTTTAAACTTTGCCTAGAACAAGACCATAAACAATGCAAAATTCACGAACCATCCAAGATCAGTTTCCACGACGAATTTGCGGTTAACTCTTAATAAATAACATGGAATAATTTTAATTTAAAATTTAATTTAATTGGGTTAAAATTGTTTTCGAAATTACAGTTCTTGGGCAATTTAGTTAATACGTTCTACATACTACTCAAGCTCGAGGACCGCTCACAACAAATTGTTGCCATTGATATAACAAATCCGGACAAAGAAAATTGGAAAGTTTTAGTGAAGGCGGCGGCAGGAGCTAAAAGTATTTGGAGTGCCACTGTTTTGAAAGGGTAAGGAAATACTGCATCCTTTTTTTATTATAGTAAATACTAAAAATTCTATATCAAATTTGCAAAAGTTTTTTTTACTAATTGTTAATTTCAATTAGCTAATCCAATATTGTTTTTGAGAAGCTTAAATGTCATAATTAGGTTCAACGTATCAAAGAAAACCCAATTTCATTTTATTGTCAATCTGCAACTTCTAATTCTAAAATTCTAACTTAATTCTAACAGTTAATTGTATTTACAATTAACTAATTAGAAATTAATTTGAGCTATTTAAATGTCATAGCTTCAGCGTACTTTAAGAACGTAATTTTTTAATGAATGTTTCCGATTTAAATTGGTTTGGTCAGTTTTCAGACCACTGCTGACCACGTCATCTTACCAACTCTCTTTTATATATATTCATTAGTTATGTAATTAGTAGTTTATTTCAATTAATTAGTGTAAATTTTAAGAAAAATAAAAGAGTATGCTTGCTTGGATTAAATGAAGGAAGTAGGAGGAAGGATGAGGAGGACACATATTCCCTACTCCCTCTTGCGCTTGCCTTGTTTCTGGCGCAAGCGCGTATGTGCCTGACCTCGGCTCATCTCACCCAACTCCCATTTATATATATGTATATATATAAATATATATATATGTATATACATATGTATAATATATGTATATTTTATCAATACTTGCTTTGTAGACACTCTCTGGTGGTAGCCTATCAGAACAAACAAAGTGGATCAAGTATCGTCAAAATTTACGGGTTACCTAAACTCAAAGAAATTAGCACCATAAAAGTTAGTCACAGGCGCATAACAGCATTACATCCTACCCTAAATGACACAAAGGTTGTTGTACTTACCACCAGCCCAATTACGATGACGGAAGCATTTTTACTTGACATTCGAAAAAGTGAAGCAACATTTCAGGTAATGACAGCTAACGAGTACAACTCAATGCCAAATACATAATAATATAAAGATGTCAGTGCTCAGAAATTGTTTTAAAATTTTGTATAGAAAATTTTGCTACCACAATGTTCTCCCGATCCATTTAGAGACTCGCTTTTGATCCTCGAAAGAAATTATAGTTCGCATGGCGTTCCACTACCGTTAGTCATAATGCATGGAAAAGTAAGAACAATTATTTTATGCATTTGAGACAATAACTTGCTAACAGTTGGAAAGTGTTGAAGTAAATTATTTAACTAAAATCCTACTCACAATATATGACCCAATACTACAACATTGGGTAATACAACAATTGGAAATTATTGTGGTAATTGCATTACACAGGATTCCCTCAAAGTAGTATAAATTTTGATTTTCAGAAAGTTAAAATTCGTGGAGATGCTCCGACACTAATAATTCTAGGCCACTCTACCACCACGTTTGAAGATTTCAGAAAACTTTTTGTTCCGTTCATGCAAACTTTTAATGGAGTCGTAGTGTTTGCACAAATACAAAGGTGAGTTGCTGTATGTGTATATTTGGTATTATAAACATAAAATGATCTTATTTCATATATCATTTTCAAACGTAACCCAGCTATTCTGAGAAAAACTATCAATATCTTGTCTTAAAACGGTTTTTCGGCATTTTTTGGCTTATTGTAATGTGTTTTTATAATGTTTTTAATAATATAATCAGAATACGTTCTTATAATTCCGTTTGTTATTATTGCTAAAAACTAATATGTCTATTACTGATAGATAAATAATTTCGGTGTTTACAATTTTTGTGTCTGAATTGCTTGCTGAATCAAAATTTTGATGTTTACAACAGTTATGGAACTTCTTGCAACCCACCAACGTTAGGATGCATAGACAATGTTCGTGCCGCCATGCAATACATGGTCAAACATAATTATACTACTGCAAAACTGCTGACCTTAGCTCCGGGAAGCAACATTGAAAACAGCCTCATTGGCGCTGTGATCAACGAGGCTCCAGATATGTTTAAAGCGGCTCTACTTCTTCATCCAGGAAATCCTTCTATATATAGTTACAGAGCTGGTGAACAGAAGTAATTTTTGTGAATATATTATCATTACTACGCATGTCCTCACAATACTAACATGTTAACCTGTAAAATGTACCACGTGTTTTAGGAATTTAGACTTGACTTCCTACTTCACAAGCAAAGAGAATACGAAAAACTATTTCCGTGTGTCACCAATACACAACATCAAATTTCCTGACGGCAAGGCAGCAACGTACCCTGCTATATACCTGGCTGACCTGGGTTCATTAGATGCTATGAAATATATTGCAGAGCTGCAACATACGATAGGAAAAAATCCCAATCAGGTTCGTGCTTCATGTTAATAAAAAATAACAATAAATTAATAATAGTTTTACAGGTGAATCCTCTACTTGCTGTATTTGCTTTTTCTTGGGAGCATGGAGAAATCAAGGTATACTTGATTAAATGTACAAAAAAAATTCGCAGTATTATAATTGTTATTTATTGTTAGAAATTACAAGAAGTCCATAAATTTGCTGACTGTCTTGAGTTCTTGGCCTTAGTCCTAGACTAGAAATAAATCAATTTAGTATTTGTGTCATCAATAAGAATATTGTTTAGGCACTGGAAATAAATAATTTATCTTATAAATTTCACCACCATTTATAAATATATTGAATAGCGTGTAGGAACAAGGGCAAACGATAGGATTGAATCATAAGAAACGCATATCCGAAACAGATTTAAAATAAGTTGAGTATTTTCTGAGATAATTGCGAGACTCGGACTGACGTACAGCAAAAAAATATACTAGCTTTCGCTACTGAATAAACCGTGGTAAAGCGTACACTCATGTAACTCCATTTAGGAAAGTAAAATTGTTTTAATATTAATTAGAACATTGTACACATTAACATAGTAGTTTATAGTAAAAGAAATCGTAAAGAGCCGGGGTCATTTTAAGGAAATGGGGTCAGTTCGGGGTTAAGGGGGTTGTAGGATCATCTTTTTGTTTTGCAAAAAGTAGTGTTTGTCCTTGAAAGGTCACTTTGAGGTCATTAAGAGTGACATTTTGGGGTCAGTGGGGGGGCACAAAGAAAAAAGTCTTATAAAATTGTTGTTCTCTTGCATATGACAAACAACTTTTGTAGATGTCATTTCCATGTTGTCATAGAACGATATTAGTGAACTTGACCTTTGACCCCAAAGGGGGTACTTGGGTGTCAAACAAGAGTAGCCTTGGACTTGGGAAGAAATAAAAAGACTCATATCTAAAAACAGAATTCGAGATATGTAGCAGTTTATGAGATAATTATTGAGCGGAATTAGAAGGGACGGACATACAAGACGAAAACACTAAGTTGATGTTACTTCGCTTTCGCTACTTTAAAACTTAACAAAACAAAGACTGTAAACATGTGTTAAGGTTTTGAGAATAAAAAAGTTTATAGAAAAAAGAATAGCGGTTTTTGCTTCTTGCGGGATAGCGAAGAAATAGTGTGTTGGTTTTGCATTTTCAGGCATAAGGTGGTTATACGAGCAACTTTATCTTTGACGTTACCTGGGATAGAATCCCAGTGTGACTACCAGTTCTTTCTCCTTTCCTTACCTAACACTGTTCTACATTTATCTTTTACCATACACCCTTCGAACGTTTACTTCGATGTTTTGTGGAATACGTTGAGTAGACTTACAAACAAATTTGCTTCTTAGTACACAATACGCACGTAAACACAGAGTTAAGGACCGATTTCTTAAATCAACTGTAACCTCACCTAAAAAAACCGCGAGGCAAATAGCGGTACAAATGCAATCAACCAGAAAAAAGACAAGACATTTGAGTCGAGGCTAAGTCACACTAGATTTGAAGCTTGTAAAGTGTAAATTTGTCGTTGACCACTTTTGGTTGCTAGACGATTCACATCAAAATGTAATAGTAACGATTTTTCATAGGCTCGTAGGCGCCTTCCAACAATGTTAATTCGATCTAAATCAAGTGGATAAATTTTCCAGTAATGCTGATTTGCCAAGAAGTTGTCTGTTCTGTAGTAAATTGGCCAGATTCTGTTTTTCTTTAGCACTACTTCCACAAAAGATCCATCCATCCAATCCACTCACCTTCATTTTCCGCAACTAATGTTTTTCCGCACTTGCGGAACTCATCATCGACAAACTCATGTACAGTTGTATAGTATGTTGGCCATATGCTTTGCTTTTGTGGCCTTCCATGGTTGCACAATCGGGAACCCTAAACACCATACCCCATTCCCTCCACGCCACATCAAAGGACATCGCAAAAGAATTTCCTGCCGGGTCAGCATAGTCAACCAATGATTTTCCGCTGTATCTTTGTGTTCGCCAACTCTTGAGGTGCAATGTTTCGTTGAATGAGTCCTTAAGGCGCACTAATAAGTGCAAAACCATCTCCAAGGGCCTCTTCAATACTCGAGTACATATGTCTATGGAGGGGTGAGGTGACATTGGTCGTAACTTTGCCCCGATAGGTATTAGTGACCAGGAGCCAGAACAGTAGGAGCATCGCCACACATGCGCGAACATGTGTTTTGTATCCAGTTGACAGTCCTTGCTCAAAGGCGACCCGAGAAGCCAAGAACATTGCGCCTCCTGCGTTCACATTGAGAATAAATTTGAGCATCGCTACGGTTTGCACGAGAGCAACCCCAATGCACGCCCAGGCTGCCCACGCATATGGTTTGAAGAATTCGAGAAAATTGACAACTTGTGGGTTTTCTCAACAAGTGACAAAGTTAAAGAAATCGGATCTCTGGAATGCGGCTACGCATTTGTATGCAAATGTCAATGAAAGTCCGTTCCTCACGCTTAAAAGAATCATTGCTACTTTGTATTTTTATTGAGTGCGAAGACCATGACTGAGTTGACGTACTGACCCAAGTCTACCATTGGATGAACAGCGAAAACGCGACTTATGACCTTCCTCGTTTGCTGCACTTCTAAGCTTTCGTTTTTTGTTGCAAGGGAAAAGCTCGTAAATTTTTGTGCAAACTCAAAAGAAAACACTTGCCAAGGGCAGGGCAAATACCTTTGTATACCGATTTCACTTAAAGAGGTTATTAACCCTCTAATACGGTTTTTGGGGTTACGGACCTTTATTAGTGTGGCCATCACTAAGCGGTCACATTGGTTGGGACCAAATCCAGTGACACGAAAGTTGATTATTGAGTCGGATTCGTATCCGGACATTTCGAAAATAAGTGTTTTAGCCTGATGAAGACCAGACGAGTAGGTCAGGCACTTTTTGAAGAATTGAGTAGAAAACATGGTGAAAGTAACAAGGCCCCTCGGACCCTACACGGTTTTCAAGCTTGTACCCGCAACGGAACATACAATCAAATGCTGACAAAACCTGTAAGATTATTGCTCCTACCGGAACATGGAAGGCAAGAATGAGTTGACAGACTTGTGATCGACGGTAAATTGTTCTCATGAGTCGTGACATGGTGTCCAAAAAGAGAGGTCTGGGTTCGGCGTTGATGCGGGTCGCTGGGACAACTTGTGAGTGGCTGACATCTTGTTTGTAGTCAATGAGGTCAAGGTGACAATTCTCAACTCTGAATAAAGTTTTGTTTCAAGGCTAAACTTTTTTGCGATATATTATTCGTCATAGAGACGAGATACTTACTTACGAAAAACAGCCAAAAAACTTAAGTATATATTGACTAAAAACATCCAAAAAACTTACAATAATATTGACTATAAATCAGGTTTTAATACAGTTTGCAATGCTTAGGTTCATTTTTGTGGTCAATCATATAAAAAATTGACTCAAATTGCCTAAGGTACACTTCAGGTATTGTTTAAATCAGAATAAGATTTCTCACAGCCATTATTTTGTGATTTTTACTAAATTTATTTATAAAATTTAGGGCCAGAACAATTTAAACAATTTAGAAAAAAAATTCAACTTAAGAGGGCACTAACTTGGTAGAAAACTTTTACGTGGTCAAACAAATGGATAGTTACAACCTTTATTTTCAAAAATCGCTTTTCACTTTTCGCAAAATTGTTCAATTATACACTTATATTGATTTTTTCTTACATTATTTACAAAAATTTAAACGCTAATGATATACCATTTAAGCTAAAATGAGTTCCAAAAACAGTAAAACCCGTCAAAATCAGGTAACGCATTATGTCGCTTTAAGAAAAATTGACAAATTTCATATGAATTTGAATTAATATAACCATTTTACCCCACAAAATCATCAAAAAGTGAATATTTTTTATGAAACAGCCAAAATACTTACAAAAACTTACGTAAATATTGAAAACCAAAAAATGGTCCAAATATTGAAAAAAAGTATAAAAAGTATCTTAAGTACATATCTCGTCTCTGAAATATGTAATAACAAAATTATTAACATAATTGGTATTACAATTCCAGAACTTGGTTATTTAAAAAGTCATATGGTTCAGTTAGATGCGGCTTAAATAATTAATTTTAGTAAAAAATATTTTGAGGGATCGGCTGGTTGGGCATGGGTTAGGTGCGGTTTGAGATTATGAGCTTTGAATTTGAGGGGTCGGCTCTGAGGCACCAAAATTTATAGGCAAATAGGGGGTTTTCGGGGGGCCGGTTTAACCAAGCCCATGGCCGATACGAAAACACATTTGAAACACATTTTTTGACGTCATCACGAGTCATTTCGGAGAACGTTTAGGTTTTTTCTGAATATCAGGGTTCATTTTGGCTAAGGGTTTTTTGTTCATTTTTGACACGTCGTGACGTCATAATTTGAATTAATTTACCTTAGAAACCATAAAGGCCCTCCCTGTTTCTATTCTATATACCTTGGGTTTAACCCAGAGGTTGTGAGGTCTAACACCGCATATACTTTCTACTACCATTGGCTCTAATGTCGTGGTCTACATTATTAGGAAATACAATCCAATAATTAAGATAATTATAAGCTTTAGGAATCTCGAATTCTGCAAAGTAGCGGATGACTCTTAGTGGTTTCATTAACAAACCTCAACAAAGGGAATTGTGTAAAAAGACTTCGAAAATTGAAATCAATAAACTTGGACTCTGCGATGAAATCTCACTTCTACAAGCTTACAAGGGATCGATTATTTGCAAAGTTTGACCTTACAAGAAACGACACTGTTCAGCTGAGCACGACACGCACCATAGAAGTACTATATTTTAATGTCCAATGTTGTGAGCAGACACTCCTGTTCGTGTCAATTGTCAAACATTATTTGAATCTTTAGTAAATTTAAATAGTTTTGGTCTCATTTTTAAACGTTTTACAAAAATTTGACCACACTACATCATTATGAATTAGGCACCTTAGGGTAAATAACTATGGACTTAAGCTATCATGAAATGTTTTGGACTTTTGTAATTTTCTAATTTTATTATTGAATTTATGTGAATCTACGGCTTGCCTTATTCCAGTACACTGCATGATTGACGTTCACCTTTCACCTCTCATCAAGATGTTATATCTTCGTGCATTCCTTTTCGTTTTCAGATGTATTGTCAACATGTTAAGGAGAGGTGTAAGGAAATGGAAGGGGAGGTGCTCATTAGCATAGATGGCATCATCAAGCGGAATCAACAGACTATCCGTAACATTCCGCTTTTTACGGACCTTTAACAACCTGAAGTTAGGTACGGCCGTAGCTTTCGCCTGATATCCACAGGTGACTTTATGCAAATGATGGCAGTTTTCTCCATTCTGACAGAGACAGGCGGGAAACCTATCGGCTAATTTTTATATAATCTGCATGTGTATGGTTTGTTTTCGGAGATACGGGCATACACAACGTCAAAGGCAAGGTGGAAGACTTTTTTTGTGGCTGATCGGGGAATTTGAACCCCCGTTCTCATTCTGCCTGGTGGAGAGAGACAGAAGCTCCAACCACTAGGCCAACCCCGCCAACTTATAACGATGCGTTTTTAATTGAACTTATAAATATGTATTAACAAACTTTAGTTGTGCAAAAGATACAAAACAAAAAAATAATAACACTTAAATTTGGCTCCAAATAAGGCCAAATTTAAATCCGAGGATTTTGATTAGTTTTTGTTGACAAACTGTAGCTCCCATTTATCATTTTGTTCAATTCAAGTGATTGGTGAAATCGTAAATGCGATGGAACAGGTCGGTTAAAAGTAAATTGATATGTGTACCATGGGGTTTGTTGCTTTCTTAAGTGCTACCTTTGACTTGATGTTTCAAATTTCATGTATTTATACTAGCATATCGAATAAAAGCGGTCATATAATCTCAAATACTTTGTACTATGCTAGGTAAACCTTAGGTAGAGTATTAAGTAAGAAGTGAGTAATAAGTTTTTAACTATTAATAAATGTTGGCAAATATTTATTTTCTAGTTCAGTTTCTTTTTTCATTTTCCAAAAATAAATCCGAACATAAAACACTGTTGAACTTTTTCAAAGGAACGTAGCTTCAACAGCACATTGAGCCAATTGTAACGTTCCGTACTCACCAGTATCCAGACTGAACGATTTTAACTTAAACGGTTTCTCTTGGAATCTAAGCTGAATGTATCTGTAATATTTGGAGTTCGGATTAGCTATTCCAAAACGGTAAATAACAAAAATTTCCGATTGAGTTGTGTCGTTTTCAAGCTTGTGGTACCCATAGGCCTCTCGTCTATCGTTGTTCAGTTCGTCAAAATTTTGAAAGAATGCTGTATCTTGAAGAAATTTTTTCACATCCAAGTTGTCAAAAATGTTTTTTGGTTCAAAGTCCTCCGGGTAACTCAATGACCAAACCTAAGAAGCCAAAAACACATTTAACATTTCTTAAAGTCTTTAGGCTTCTGGGGCTTTCCTCAACCCTGTCCGGGGGTGAAGTCACCCAAACCGAAGCGTTGTTTTAAATTTATTTTTTTTTCAAAATTTGAGGGTTTCCGAACAATAGACGACCCTTAGGAGCTATAATCAACGCGCAGAAGTAAAAAATGCAGCATAAACTAATTTATTTGAAATTTGAATATTTTTTTTTGCTCTTTGACATTTTCCCTCTTACTTAGCGGAAGCGAAGGCTATTATATGGTTTTGTAAGTTTTGGTGCGTTTTTACAACTAATATTTCTGGATAAAACTACTTGTAGAATTCAGCAACAATTTTTTTTTAAATTATCAACGTGCTAAACAAAAATTTTAATCCACATCCCACTTCCCAAACTTTTGTAGCGATTTTTGTATCTAAAATTCTATAAGAATTGCCGGAAATTAAAATTTCGTGATGTTTCCTTGATTTGCTGTGTATTAGCAGTCAAAGTTATTAAGTCAGCCGGCTAAAATTTGACAAATAAAAACTCTGGACGTTGTAATATTAGATTCCACTTAATAGTTAACAAAACATAATAGCGAACAAGAAGTTCCAATAAGAAATACTGCTTGTTTCTGGACTATTACTTGTTGTAACGAGTAATAGTCGCAAAACAATAGCGCCAAGAAATAGTTTCAAAAAGATTTTAAAAATGAAATTGCAAAGGAAAAAAAGGGAAACTTAAAACAGAAATCAAAATAACATCCTGAAAAAAATGCCAATTTTACAAATTGAGATATTATAAAGCTACAATGTGGCAAGGCTCACGTTTTGTTAGGCTTAATAAGCTAGAAATTACAATTTACACACTCTAATTTTTAAATCATTAAATCTTTTTGACCGAAGCGTCATAATAAGCATAACATTCAATCAAAACCCTAACTTTTTATATCAAGCAACACCGATATGATTGAAATATTCATTCAAATTTTTTTTAACTATTTCTTTGAGTTTAGGTTTTGTACGGTAGGGTTAGGTTTTCCGTTTAGGTTGGAAACAAGCATGTTCGGAACAATCTTTCTGAACATTTTTGGAGTTTTTTTTTAGTTTTTGGAGCTAGTGAACGGAATTCCAAATTATCACTTCACGCCCGGATATTTGATTTGCCAAATTGGTGTCGTTGCCTCACATTTGATTTCAAATGCACAGCAGTTGACGTAAGCCTCTCCAAATTCCAACTTCCAGAAGCTTATGGAGTTTTAGTTTTATCGAAGATTGAAATTTTGAAAAGGGAACCATATGCAAAACATTTCTGTTCAAAAATTTTTTTCTTATAAAATACGTGCACAGGCAGATTTACTCAAATTTTTAGTGACCTTGTACCAAAGTTTTGGATAGGTGGCTTGTTCAACCGCGGATAATATAACCGACAATATAGGTTTCTCTTAGCGGGTTGCAAAGTGCCTCCAATAGATACAAGACATACTTGCTGACCTTCAGTTCTTAACTTAAATTTTGTGCTCGTAGGTTAGGTTTAAATTAGGTTAACCTAAACCTGTTTTGATTTTTTATGAGTTTTGATTTGTACAAATGACGCTTTGGTCTTACCACTTGCACTTTGAAAGGAACTAGAACTTTTGATATTATTGGGTTCCATTCAGTTACTGTGCGCTTAAACCAAACTTCAGGGTCGGATAAGAGTGTGACAACAGTTGACTCTTCGTGGGAGACTTTGGTGAGGCTGTATTTAGTATCATAATGCTTCTCTGTCAGAAAAATATGCAAGGCGTGAACCACAATAATTTCTTTTTCGCTCTCAAGTGAATCCCCATTCCAAACTGTGGCTTCCGTTAGGAATTCCCACACGCACGAAGCTTGTTTAAAGTCCTTTCGCCGAAAGTTAGACAAACCTTGCATGTAGTCAATCTGAATTTTGTTTTGCTTCTCCACAAGTCCAGGGTAGTCTAGTAGATGTAGCTCAATTTTGGTAACCCAAGCCTATTTTGGATTAGGATGTAAACTTTAAGTTATGTTTTACTGATACGATGTTCAGAAATGCGGTAATATAGTATAATATTTTCAATTAAAACACTGCAATTCAAAACCTTTATTTATACAGAATCACATCCGGAATCGCCAAACAAGCCGGCCTTAGAACAAGAGAAATTTTGTTTCAGCCTCACAATAAAACCGCGGTAAGAAATACACCCCAATTGGCACCATACGTATACATGTTATACTTCTATTAGATTGCCTAAAATTTTTTGACGATTTTTTATAGGACTCTTATGGGATTTAAAACGTGAAAGGGTCGCCTGAAAAAGGGGTGTATTATTTTGCTATTTTTTGAGTTTTTCGCACGCTAGCCGCCGTCTCAAACTAATTTTTAACGTCTTCAATTCCTAAAGGAATTCTGAAAAATCGTCCATATTTAAAAAATCGAATGTGAATATCGGCCGCTAAATTTGGCATAAAAGCAATCTAATAGGAGTACTTAACACCAATTATAGGTATGGTAAAAATTGGGGTGTATACGTTTGTGTGTTTTATTGTGAGTATCCTCTCGTGCTTGGGCGGGCTTGGCTTGTTAAAGGCACACTGTAAAGTATCCAATTGCTGCCGGATTCCTATTAACCGTCGGGTAACAGAACACTAAATGGGGATGTATCAACGGGATCTATCAATGTTCAGCTAAACGGACTTACTATTTTTAAGTGTAGTGTAAAAATGCATTGTGTCAAATAAAGGTACACAGGGTGCAGGCCTGGGGGATATGTTAAGCCTAAGTTTAAATAAAAGTGCGGCTGGAGTTGGTCATTTGACGTTAATAACTTTTTGATGGCAAAAAAAAAACGCTTCTGCATTTTGTTTTCAAAAATTTATGGCAAATCAATTTAGCGATGCCCACATATAAAAGTTTCAGACTAAAAGCTAAGACTAGCAATCTAAAACGCGATTGAGTTTGAAGCTTGCTCCGCATGTACACAAATAGCACAAATCTGCCAATGATAAAGAACGACTAGAAAAAGCGACTACTAATAGCAAAGTTAAGGTAAAGTTCACTGTCCCGGTTATATTAAAGTGTAAATTAAAATTTACAATCAGTATCAATTGCTATTTAAATTAGTCAACTTTCGTTAGTCGGATGGAACATACCGGGAAAGACTCCGCGAATTCTTGAAACTCCTTGAACATGTCCTCCCTGTTTCGATGTGTAACAAGGCTACGTTCTAACAAGTAGTTCTATGTATCCCCTGAAGTTGTAGGTATCACATGAGCCCTCAGATGTCATGACTTTGTAGTTTGCGCAAGGTGAGTCGGAAGTATTTGTAAGTTTTTTAAGAATTCCCACTTGTCGCTGGTTGTAAAACGGAACTCTACCTTGCTTCAACGACCAACACTGAAATGTATACCACGGTTTTAACCTATGCTTTTGAGTTGAGTTTAACATAATCGCAACCTAACGCAACGCAAATGAAAGCAAGTACACTCAGATTATGTGGGTAGGAATTCGGTTTACCGACACAACAGGTTTGCTGGGGTATTACCCCCAAGGGTGCCCTGGAAGGTATGTCGGATTTTTTTGACTTTTGTGTCTTGTAGGTTTAGGTTTGATTTGTCGCAAACCAAAACCATGAAAATCACATATACTTTAACATAAACCTAAAAACTCGACGCAAACCCAAATCTAAAAACTTGAGTTAATATGAGAGAAACATCTATAGTAATAGATGTTTGGGATTTTCATTATTACAAAATATTTACTAATATATTTCAAAATTGGGCAAAGTTTTGAGTCCTTTTCAGTTGAACTTCAAGTAAAAACGCAAAATTTTCACACAAAATTTTTCATAAAACTTTATCTGATGACAAATGCTTGTTGTGTTTACGTAATTTTTGCAGCTTCCTCAAGTTCTTGATTTAAAAATACATAATTGAGTACTAGTACTACAAAAATAGAAATCAACGCCGTTTATGTTAAATAGCTTACAACATGTCCTTCCCAAACTTTGGCATACTGGAAAAGCTAAATTTGATTCCAGAACTTGGAATCCACTGATAACATGATTAAAACAAGAAGAAATGTTGACTGAATCCGCTTTTGCTGCAGATGGGTTATATGAAAACATTATTTTTGACCTATATTTCTGTTTACTATTTGTTATTCTAATAATATAAGTTATATAAAAAAATTCTGAGAAGGAATGTAAAAACACAAAAAATTAAGGTCACGTAATATAGAAAGCGTAAAATTAAACGACACTTCTGCTCAAAATAGTTTCATTAAACTGGATCCAATTACAACATTTAACGTTTAATCTGATCGACCTTATAGGTTGAAACAACGCTTTTTACTTTAATTGCTAAAATTTTTTATATTGAATTATTAGCAGTAACAGCTGGACATTTGGATTTGTTTCAATGTATTGCGCTTTTTGAACACGTATGAGGCGAAACTGTTCAAATTACGTTAGGCACACATTAATAGTTTATCCAATTACTCTAAAAATTTCTGTTACTTTCTTAACGCATTAGCAAAATTGTGTGTGTTTTCATGTAATGAACGGCATTATGTTGAGTTTTTGTAGTTTTGTATGCTTTTTAATTTCTTTTCCTAGGTAATAGCAGTGCAGCTAATCAAGAAAGTGTAAATTAAAAAACAAATTTTGTTCATTTTTTTTTTTATAAATATTGCAATAGTTAGTAGATGGTTCTATCCAGATTTTGCCGTTTTCGGTAAGTTTTTACATGCGATTTTTAGTAAAGACTTATTACATCTCTGCATGAGGTTCACAATCACCTGAATTCTATTCAATAGAAATCATAACCTTAGGTCAGGTTTGTGATTTAGGTATTTCGAAGTTTAGCTTTTATGTTAAGGGAAAGGTTTTTGGTTAGGTTTAGGTTTGCTGTTTACGTCAATTATAACCAAAAGTTGAAACTGTAGAGTATAAAAGCTCAACAAAAAACTCAAATTTTAAAATACCGTTGCGTTGGGCAGGAGAGGGGGATTAACTACGTTTAGTGGTCAAGGTGGGCGATTACTCTACCTTACACTCCATGTGACGGCAAACCGAGATTCTACCAAATTTATGCAGTTGCCTATTAATTTCGTTCTAAATATTAATTGCTAACCATCGACGGAAGTCTAAAGTTTCTTGCGACTTCTCTTATATCTTCTTCATTTACTTTTTCCTCGCGCGAAGGTTCTTCCTCAAGGAAATTTGACAAGGATATTCCGTCAACCTCCTCAGAGTCAATCATTACCGCTCCGACTACAAACTTTACTCCGTTTGCTTCAGCACGTAGCGTGACGACGTGCAGGCTCGGTTTTTTAGAATCTGTATTGCTACTAACAAAGTAGTTGATGGTGGTAAAACGAAAATTAGCATCCACCTTTTCTTTCAGAATAGATGCCTTAAATTTTCGCACTATAGCTTCAGGACATGCTTCTGTGTGAGGCATACCTTTCTTTATCCAAGCTTCGCAATCAGCAATGGCGTTCACAGGCAAATCCTGCAAAATTTGCATAAACACGTGGTTGTATGTCAATACCAATAAACCTAAACCGAAAAACCTAAACCGAGAACGACTAAAACCAAAAACACCTAAACCGAGAAAACTAAAACCGAGAACATCCATAACGTTTTTCCCGGTTTAGTTTTCTCGGTTTTGGTTTTCTCGCTATTGAACTGTTACAAATATTTTTTGACAGCAGTGTCGAAACCGATCCTTGGCGTTGTTGAGTGTTGAAGTTGTTTGATAAATTTTCATTTCTAAAAAACTGCAAAACTAGTGTCCTTACTCGGATTTAGTCTACAGGACTTTTTCGTCCTATATTAGGAAAAGTACTTTTGTGTTTTGTGTCATTTTTGAAGAGTCTGACGTAAATATTTCAATCGCAGAGTACTACTTCTTCGTTGCTCCTCTATTTCATTGTATACAAATTTTTCAAAACAAGGTGGCACGCATTTCTAGAAATATTTCTTTAAAAAAATGTGACGAAGTTTGTGGGATCATCGGAACCATTTTCCATTTGTTTAGCGGTTAACAGAAAACAGTTAAAAACAGCGGTTAAAATGTCTTTTCGCAGTTCGGGGTCAACGGTGGTACGGAGGAAATTATCCCACATAATTGTTAAAACAAACAATTTAGGGGAGGTAGTTCTCCGTGCTTTCATATGTCGAAATTATTTACCGTGACACATTTGGGTCAAACAAAACCAAACATGAATTGGGTCGGATTTCAATGAGATCATATCTGGAAATAAATTTGAGATAGGTTGAGCAGTACCTGGGCTAATCGTGATACTCGGGCGGACAGACGGAGTGCGAACATATGGTCAGACAGAGCGAAAACATAAATACGGTTTTGATGACACATTGATACACATGCAAATTACCTTTGAAATTTTATCACCAAATATATTATGCTTGAGTCCTGATGCTACAACCAGCCCAATTTTGAACACTGGATTCCAAACCATCTTCAATATAGCAAAAATCTGTTTTTGTCGTTTTGTGTCCTCGTCGAATTTCCCACAACTTGCGCTACTTTGCGTCGAGACTTGACTACCATCGACATGTGATAAGCGTGTGTATTCAAAATTAGTTTTCCCTTTTTCAGGATACTCTTCCATCTCAAGCTTTGAATATTTTTTAGCTCTTCGAAGTTTTGGTAGTAAGAAATGACGCTCGGAACTCGTTTTGACTGTTTCTTTTTCCTTTCTCAAAACTTCGTGTTCAGCGATGAATATAATTGCTGTGTTTTTACTGTTGTTACTCGTAGGTTTTGTGTCAGTTGAAGGCTCATGATCTAGGGAAATCTCCAGGGAGACAACATACTGCGGGTATCCTTCCTCAACCACTCCTACATAATCTAGAACGGAAACTTTGAATCCATCGTCAAAGACAGACGCATATATTTCTTGAGGTTTGGCAAACTGCCGCCAAAATTGTTTTGAGTCAACGAATTCCTTCAAATCTTGAACCTCGTCAGGTTCCAAATAAATTCCTAATGCCTCTTTAAAAGAAGGCAATTACTGTGGAGAATAAGTGGTCGATTAGTAATTCACAAAAGAGGTTGCTGCTTCGGAAGGTGTAAACTACACAATTAACTCATGTTAAAAGCTGCGTTTTAATAACTATTCATACAAAAACTATTTGTACATTTGTGCAATAATGCGATAATTTACAGTTTACAAGCACCCTTTGTCAACCGTAGAAAAAGAAAAGGGCTCGCTATTTGACATTCCCGCTATGTTAAGGAGTGAGAAGGGATGTGGTATGGTTGGAGCTCATTAGCATAGATGTTGTCATCAAGCTTTCCCCTGATAACCGCAGGTGACTTTATGCAAATAAAGGATGGCTGGTCGGGGGATTTGAACCCCTGTTCTCATGCTGGCTGGCGGAGAAAACTGAAACTATAACCACTATGCCAACCCCGCCAACTTAATCAACAGTAGAAACAAATGGATGTTTCAATGCAGCAAAAAAGGACGAGTAATTTTGGAAGACAGTGATAAGTTACCTGAAGGATCCTTTAATTATCTCATTTATGAAACAGAGAAGGGGAATTGCGCACGTGTTCTTACGAGTGGACAGTATCTACTTGTGTGTAACTGTGACCTACAAGTGTGGTTATGTAGGTCAACATCTTCTATAAGAAATGCAAGTTGTATTCATCGCACATAATTGAATGGTGCAGGTTGCGTAGGTCTTTAATTTTACCTGCACACTTGCAACTCTGGATTTGAGCAAGCTCTACGCAACGAAGATTTCAGTGTGAGACCCTGCGCAGCCGGAAAAAAGCATAAGGCTTCTGTGCGTGAAACCTTAAGTTTTTTTGCACTGCCCTTTGACATACGCCAATGTCCCATTCAACATGTGCGCTTGTGCTAGTGAGTGGGAGAGAGTGGTATCGGCTGTGAGTTGACTGGGAAGTTCTGAGGCGGGAGGCAAAGGGCTTTATGATGGACAGTGAACGACGGGTTCAGTGCTCGGGATTGACCACCGAGGAGCATCTGCTTAGGCAGTAGCCGAAAACTGTCCTCCGCATACCGACCCAAGCCCACCCTCTACAACCGCAACTTTCCTGGCTTCCACTCATCACTACCACACCGCCAAATTTTTACTGTGCTAATAACCTAACCTACCCATGTAAGAACAAGGATCATAACCCCTTAGTCTACGGGACGTGGGCAAACCTTAACCTTTTTAATCGGGAAATAACATTGTGTACCGTAGAGACCAATCCAGCCACCTTTTGCCTCTCTCTTACTTCAACTTAAAAAGTTAATGTCGAAGTTTCTGGCTAGTTGCTAATTAAAAAATGAAGTAGTCAAAAAGTACAGTAGTAGTAACTTTCTCCCCGTTACACTGCAATTACGTTTCTATGAAGAAATTGATGTAGGTGACCAAGGGAGTGTTCATCAAGTTCGTTTCTACGCGACCTCATTTCTTATTTAATCGTTCACCTAATAATAATCAGGTAAAGTATTATTTGTTTTAAATCCTAGTACTTACGCGAAGATGGCAGAGGCTATCACCTAACATACCCGCCATGAGCACTGAAAACAGTACAAACTTTTGGCCGGACGATCGAAAGATTTTCATTGCAGAAACTTTCAAATTTTACAACTTTTTTATACCTTCAAAGTACAACTGAACAATTATAAAATATACCTAAATAGTGCCTTTATATAGCAAGCGTTCCCTCCTGTGGAAGGTGGGAAACCAGATACTGCACACTATTTCAAGGCAACTTCGCGTAAAAGTTCCCAAATGCTTGAGGGCAACTTTAATCAACAGTGCCAACAACATTTAAACTAATTTGTAACGATTTTTTTTTAAATTTGCTTCACTCCATCTGACCATGAAGACAAACACAGAAATTTTTACCAAAAAATTAACCTTGGAAAGTAACAAACTGTACTCCAAAAATACAATTCACAGCAAAACTAAATTCCACTTGCAAAATAAGCCTTGCAATGTCCAGGAATACCTCTCCGATAGTTCCTAAATATTTTGAAAATCTAATTAGTAAAGATAAACCGCTCGAGGGTGGGTAATAGGGTCAGACCCTTTATCTTAATTAACCCTGAAAGGAAACTCAATCCACAAAATTTTGGATTTTGGTTCATCCTTGTTTGCTATAATCGTTGAGTTATGCACCTAGGTAAAAATATCATTTTGAAAATTAAGGTAGATGGGAGTATGAAAAATGCCTTGTACATAACTTTGAATAATAAACCGTGGTAACACGCTACACTCAAATGGCGCATGTAGGAGATTATAATATCAATTTTGGTTGGAAAGATTCAATATATTGCACTTTGGAAAAAATCCGTCATTTTGTAGGTTATGGAGTCATTTCCGGAGAGTTTTCAACTATAATAATTTTATGTTTCGTGCAACAGTAGAATTTGATCTTGAAAGATATTTTTGAGGTTAAGGGGTGATTTCCGGGAGAAAGCAGGCTTTGTTATCAGCAGAAATAGATTAACATTTTGTTTAATGTAAAGCTACAGTTTGACCTTGAAAGGTCATTTTGAGGCCAAAGGGTAATTTTTGCTGAAAGGAGGGTCCATAGAAAAAAGTGCCGCAAAATAAGTGCCGTTTTTTATTGTTATTTTTTTTAATACTTTTTTTTATTATTTTTTTCCTAGAATACTAAAATTACGAAAATGTAGACGTGATAACTAGGTATGTAACTTTAAACAATATACAACCTCCCCTCCGGTTTTTTGTATACAAAGCTTGCTGGTAAATATGCCAGGAAAAATAGCCTACAGAATACTAGATATACAAAACTGTAGAAATGATAGCTACATAGCCTTACCTAATACACAATCTCCCCTCCAAGTTTTTGTTTATAAAGCTTGCTGAAAAAAAATGCAAAAAGAAAATGGACTACAGAATACAAAAATAACAAAAAAGTAGATATGATATCTACATGTAACTTAAAAAGATAAACAACCTCCCCTCCGTTTTTTTGTTTTCCAAGCTTGCTGGAAAAAATGCCAAAAAAAAATATACTACAGAATACAAAAATAACAAAAAAGTAGATGTGATTTCTACATGAAGTTATAACTAATATACAACCTTCCCTAACATTGGGTGGCACCTAGAGGTAGCACGCGGACAGCCTCCATGCTCATATATGTTGTAGATGCAACATATTTAACAACTTTTTGGCATATGGCAGCTGCCCGTTTCCACGCATGAACAAGAAACGTAAGATTTTCTTCGTCGCTTTTTGAAATTCTTATGCAAATTAGCATGGTGAAGGAGATACACTTTTCTCTCACTCCGGGTTTGAGAGATATTTTTTGTTTGAGAGAAAATGAGAAATCAAAAATACATGTGAATTCTCATTAGGATTTTAGACAGCGACGGAGCAAATTTTATGTTTCTTTCGCATGCGCGGAAACGGGCAGCTGCCATATACCAAAAAGTTGCATCTACAACATATATGAGCATGGAGGCTGTTCGCGTGCCACCTCTAGGTGCCTCCCAATGTAACGGTTTTTGTTTTCCAAGCTTGCCGGAAAAAAATTCCAGAAAAACTAGACCACAGAAAACAAAAATAACAAAAAAGTAGATGTGATATCTACATATAGCTTTAACTAATAAACAACCTCCCCTAAAGGTTTTTGTTTTCCAAGCTTGCCGGAAAAAATGCCAGGAAAATAAAACTACAGAATACAAAAATAACAAAAATGTTGATGTGATATCTACATGTAGTTTTAACTAACATACAACCTTCCCTCGATTTTCTTGTTTTCCAAGCTTGCCGAAAAAAAAAACCAGGAAAAATATACTACAGAATACAAAAATAACGAAAACGTTGATGTGATATCTATATGTAGTTTTAACTAACATACAACCTCCCCTCGATTTTCTTGTTTTCCAAGCTTGCCGGAAAAAAAAAACCAGGAAAAATATACTACAGAATACAAAAATAACGAAAAAGTTGATGTGATATCTATATGTAGTTTTAACTAACATACAACCTCCCCTAACATTGGGTGGCACCTAGAAGGAACACGCGGATAGTTAACATGTTAACATATGTTGTAAATGAAACTTATTTAACAACTTTTTGACATATGGCAGCGGCCCAATTCTACGCATGCGCAGGAAACTAAAAATTTACCGCGTCACTCTGCGAAATTTTAGTGGGAATTCGCATGGGTTCTGGATTCCACATTTTCGCTCAAGTTAAAGATCCTCTTTTCTTCATCCAAACAAGAGTGAGAGAAATTAAAATCTCCTACACCATGCTAATTCTCATAAGGATTTCAGAGAGCGACGCAGCAAATCTCCAGTTTCCTGCGCATGTGTGGAATTGGGCCACTGAAATATGTCAAAAAGTTGTTACACGTGTTGCATTTACAACATATGTTAACGCAGTGGCTATCCGCGTGTTACCTCTAGGTGCCTCGCAATGTAAGGGTTTTTGTTTACCAAGCTTGCTGGAAAAAATGCAAAAAAAAAAATACTACAGAATACAATAATAACAAAAAAGTAGATGTGATTTCTACATGTAGTTTTAACTAATATACAACCTTCCCTAACATTTGGTGACACCAAGAGGTAGCATGCGGACAGCCTCCAAGCTCATATATGTTGTAGGATGCAACATATTTACCAACTTTTTGGCATATGGCGGCTGCCCGTTTCCACGCATGAGCAAGAAACGAAAGATTTTTTTCGTCGCTTTTTGAAATTTTTATGCAAATTAGCATGGTGGAGGACACTTTTCTCTCACTCCGGGTTAGAGAGATATTTTTCGTTTGAGAGAAAATGTGAAATCCAAAACACATGTGAATTCTCATTAGAATTTTAGACAGCGACGCAGCAATTTTTGTTTCTTTCGCATGCGTGGAAACGGGTAGCTGCCATATACCAAAAAGTTATTAAATATGTTGCATCTACAACAAATATGAGCATGGAGGCTGTCCGCGTGCCACCTCTAGAGGAATGTTAGGGGAGGTTGTATATTAGGTAAAACTACCTACATGTAGATATCACATCTACTTTTTTTGTTATTTTTGTATTCTGTAGTCTATTTTTCCTGGCATTTTTTCCGGCAAGTTTGGAAACAAAAACCCGGAGGGGAGGTTGAAAATTAGTTAAAAATACACGTGGATATCTCATCTACTTTTTTGATATTTTTGTATTTTGTCGTCTAGGTTTTCTTGCATTTTTTCCGGCAAGCTTGGAAATCAAAAACCCTTACAGTGGAAGTCACCTAAAGGGACCTCACGGATGGCAGTCATATTAATACAGATTGTTGGTAAAACATATATAAGTACGTTTTCGAAATGGTAGCTGCCCAATCACACGCATGCGCAAACTACAACAAATTTAGGGTGGAGAAATCAGAGTTTCCTTATGGAGAAATCAAGAAGAGAAGTGAGAATCCGAAGTTAGGACTGTTTTGGTAAAAAAAATGAAGGATTTTCACTTGAGTTCTCCATAAGGATACTCTGATTTCTCCATTGTAAATATTTTGTGGCTCACGCATGCGTGGGATTGGGCAGCTGTCCTTGCCAAAATGGACTTCAATATAATGTATCAACATTCTATATTAATATGGTTACCATCCGCGAGGTCGCTTTTGGTAACCTTCCATGTTAGGAGAGGTTGTCTATTAGTTAAAGCTACATGTAGATATCAAATCTACTTTTTTGTTATTTTCGTATTCTGTAGTCTATTTTTCCTAGCACTTTTTCCGGCAAGCTTGGAAAACAAAAACCTTTATGGAGGTTGTTTATTCGTTAAAGCTACATGTAGATATCAAATCTACTTTTTTGTTATTTTTGTATTCTGTAGTCTATTTTTCCTGGCATTTTTTCCGGTAAGCTTGGAAAACAAAAACCTTTAGAGGAGGTTGTTTATTAGTTAAAGCTACATGTAGATATCAAATCTACTTTTTTGTTATTTTTGTATACTGTAGTCTATTTTTTCTGGCATTTTCTCCGGCAAGCATTGGAAACAAAAACCCTTACATTGGGTGGCACCTAGAGGTAGCACGCGGACACGCCACTATGTTTATATATGTTGTAAATATAACATATTTAAAAACTTTTTGACATGGCGCTCTGTAAAAACCTAATGGGAACTTACATGGGTTATGGATTTCACATTTTCGCTCAACTCAATGGTTGCTCTTTTCTTAATCCAAACAAGAGTGAGAAAAATGAAATCTCCTCCACCATGCTAATTCTCATAAGAAGTTCAGAGGGCGACGCAGCAAATCTTCTGTTTCCTGCGCATGCGTGGAACTGGGCCGCTGCCATACATAAAAAAGGTCTTAAATATGTTGCATTTACAAAATATATAAGCATGGTGGCTGTCCGAGTGCTACCTCTAGGTGCTTTTCAATGTAATGGTTTTTCTTTTCCAAGCTTGCCGGAAAAAATGCCAGGAAAAATAGACATGCAGAATACAAAAATAACAAAAAAGTTGATGTGATATCTACTTGTAGTTTTAACTAATTTACAACCTCCACTTCGGGTTTTTGTTTCCAAACTTGGCGGAAAAAGTGCCAGGAAAAGTAGACTACAGAATACAAGAATAACAAAAAAGTAGATGTAATATCTACATGTAGCTTTAACTAATAAACAACCTCCCCTAAAGGTTTTTGTTTTCCAAGCTTGCCGGAGAAAATGCCAGAAAAATAAAACTACAGAATACAAAAATAACAAAAAAGTAGATGTGATATCTACATGTAGTTTTAACTAATATACAACCTCCCCAAAGGCTTTTTGCTTAGAAAACTTAGAAATTTAGTGGCAATGCTCCGACACTAATGACTCTAGGCCACTCCACCACTACGTTTTAAAAAATTAGAAAACTGTTTGTTCCGTTCATGCAAACTTTTAACGGGCTCGTAGTGTTTGCACAAATACAAAGGTAAGATGCTGTATGTGTGTGTTTAGTAATATTAAAATATATCATTATGGTATCCAGATATCCTGCGAAATACTACCAAGTTCGTGTCTTAAAGCATTTTTTCGTAATTTCGAAATTTTGTATCTGCTTAATCTGTTGTACAAGTAAAGCCTGTCCTAAAACGGGAGTACTCATTAATTATTTAAATAACTAATTAGAATTAGTTTTTGAGCGAGTTGGAGGTAATAGTTAGCTTCAGCGTGCGTGAAAACCCCTATTTACATGTGAAACTCAACTTCAAAGGTTAATTATTGTTAATTTTTAATCATAATTAACTAATTAGAAATTGTTTTTGAGGAAATTGGAAGTCATATTTAGTTTCAGCTTACGTAAGAACCCCTATTTACATGTGTAATTCAACTTCCAAAAGTTAATTATTCTTAATCGTTAATCATAGTTAACTAATTAGAATTTGGTATTGAGCCAATTGGAGGTCATAGTTAGCTTCAGCGTACGTAAAAACTCCTCACGTGAAACTCAACTTCCAAAAGTTAATTATTGTTAGTTTTTAATCATAATTAACTAATTAGAAATTGTTGTTGAGCCAATTGGAGGTCATATTTAGTTTCAGCGTACGTAATAACCCATATTTACAAGTAAAACTCAACTTCCAAAAGTTAATTATTCTTAATTGTTAATCATAATTAACTAATTGAAATCCCAATTATGGAATTGACAAAATAATTAGGACGAAGTTCTTCAGCCATTTAAAAAGGTTTATTATAAAAAAAAATGAAGTTGGCAAGATTCGAACCTGCGACATTCGAGTTTACATTGAGTTCGACGCTTATCACCATTAGGCCAAATAGCCTTTAGCTAAAAAGCACCAGAAAATAAAAGCGCGTTGCTGCGCACTGGAACTACTTTGTTGAAAACTATTAATCGGTTTCAGCAACTCATTTTTGAAAACAACGGTAAAAATGTTATTATCTCGTCATTATATAGGTCTCGGGCATCTAATATGAGATTTACGGTAAAAAATGGTATGTCATTATATAGGTGCCAGGCCTCTAATATGAGATTTACGGTAAAAATGGTTATGTCATTACATAGGTGTCGGGCCTCTAATATGAGATTTACGGTAAAAAGGGTATGTCATTAGATAGGTGTCGGGTCTCTAAAATAAGATTTACGGTAAAAATGGTATGCCATTATATAGGGGTAGGGCCTCTAATATGAGATTTACGGTAAAAAGGGTATGTCATTTTTTAGGTACCGGGCCTCAAATATGAGAGTTACGGTAAAAAAGGTATGCATTATATAGGTGCCAGGCCTCTAATATGAGATTTACAATAAAAAGGGTATGTCATTTTATAGGTGCCAGGCCTCTAATATGAGATTTACGGTAAAAATGATATGTCATTTTATAGGCGTCGGGCCTCTAAAATGAGATTTAAGGTAAAAATGGTATTTCATTATATAAGTGTCGGGCCTCTAAAATGAGATTTACGGTAAAAATGGTATGTCATTATATAGGTGTCGGGCCTCTAAAATGAGAT
>JAQFYP010000071.1:0-43316 GCA_034694865.1 Bilobella braunerae
GCGGTGGTAGGTCAGGGGAGGGGAGGCCTTGATGTACCAGTGTTTTCAAGGGCAGCGGGGGTGGGGCCCTTTGAGATTCAGCCGGGGGTGAGGGGAGTTGGCGGCGCGAAAGTGGGCGTGGTGGAGGGGGCGGGGGCGACTGCAAATCGTCATCCTACAAAAGAGTAATAGTTTTAAAACCAAAACACCAACAATTGAAAAAAAAATAGTTCAAAATTTCAATTTTCAATTTTTCGATTTTCAAATTTTTCAATTTATGACTACTTTTTTTTTGAAAAATCATTTTGTGAAGAAAAAAGAAGTTACTTGTGAACTTCTCAGATGCGGTTTCTTGGGAGGGCGGCCAGGTGGAATCGATCCAGGGCCCGCGCCTGCGCAGTGCAAATTTTCGTGCGACTGCATTTGCTGCGCAACCAGTCTTGAGTTCTCGCTTTCAGGCGAAATGCATAGGTCCTTTGCCGAAAGGCTCTTTTTCGCGTGGCGCTCGTAGTAGGCGAGAAGAGCCTGCTTCTGAATCGCCTTCAACGTATTTCCCGGTACGAGGTGCCTTTTTTCACGATCAAAATATGCAAATTCTTCACTTTCCGGACTCAAACCATGTAAATTCCCACTTGCCAGAGATGGGCAACTTCCCACGCTTGGGCAACTGCCGTTGGACCCCGGTTGCTGTTGCGGTTCCGCCTTACTCTCACTCTCCCGCCTCAGAATGCTGAGATTTGATTTTGAATTTGCGCGCGAAAGATTTTCCGCTTGAGATTCGATTTCGCAGATTCGCTCCGCAACTGTCGGTGGTGGGCGTGTGTCGACAGTCGGCGAGGTTTCTGAGGTCGGAGAAAGTTTTTGCCCAACCGTGGTTTGATTTTGCCCAACGCTATTACTTGAAATCGGGTGCCCAACACTATTCACCGAATTAGGATGCCCAGCACTGATATTTGAATTTGGATGCCCAACGTTGTTGGTTGAATTTGAATGCCCAACACTGTTACCCGGATTAAGGTGCCCAGGGACGTTGTGCGAGTGCCCAACTCTGTGGGGTTCTTCGGGGGCGGTGCAGAAGTGTAGCGTTCCCGGTCGACGGTTGGGCGCCGATTTCTTGACCCCTGAATAGCTCTCCTTTCTTTCGGGCAGCGGCGGCGGTGACGGTCTTTTTGAAACGCACGGTACTTGCAAATTCGGCGAGTTTCGGCTGCGCATGCGCAACTCTTCGGCCCAGCTTTCCTCTTCCGAGCGCCACAAGCCGTTTCCCAGGCTCAGATTTTCGGCTAACGTTGAAATTTCCAAGTGAGACGCCGAATAGGACTGAGTCGAGTAAAATTGCGCCGCGTGCGCCGAAACTTGCGGCGCACACTTCAGCTGATCCGAGGAGGACGCTAGTGAGGTCGAGTCGGAAATAAAGGAGTGGTAACCCTCAGAGTGGGCGTAAGTGCTCCGCTTGCTGCCGGCTAGGTCCAAGTCGTCGCTAGATGTCGCCCCGCTAGTCAGACCTTTGTGTCGCCAGCTGGTAGCCTCTAGTGCGACATGCGTCGGCTGGGGGGTTGAAGTGTCGCGATAGGCTAAGGGGGGCGGGAGTGTGGAGCTGGATCGCAGGGGTTCGCAGCTAGGTTTCATGTGGGGGCGTGCATAGGGTCGCAGGGTCTCTTTGGAGTACTTGGTCTCTTCGCTCCAGGACTTGGTGCCAGAGTGACCTTTAGTCGGACCTTGACCTTGAACGTGACCTTCAGGGCCGTGACCTTGACTTAGGGGAAAGGGCCAGCTGGGGTACTTTTCATGACCCTGACTTTGGTTTGCCCAAGCGTGCTGGTTTTTTGGTGGCGTCGATTCGTTTGCCCAGATCTGGGTGGTGGGCATGTGGATCGAGAGGGGCAGAGGGGGGCGCTGAGTATCCACGATTAGGTTTGGGGTGGATCTGGTGGGACCAAGGTGCTTGACCTTCTGACCTTGAAGGTCATTCCGAAATGAGGTGCGGGGTACGTTGTGATAAGTTGGTGGGGCGGGTGGAGCTGTTGGTGGGTCAGAATGAGGTGTAGATTTTGATGGCGGAGTTGCGGTGGGTTTTAGTCTTGACGTGGCGCTTTCACCGCTCAATATTCCTTTGCGTCCGGTGGTCCAAACCCAGCGTCTGCAAGGTAACGAGAAAATAGTTTTAGGTTTAGAAAAAGTGTTTGTGCTAATGGTAGGATAAACTCAAGTGTATTGAAACAAATTAAACAATCAAAATAATACTACACTATTAAACAAAATTCGCATGATAAACAAACAGCATATAGCACATTTAATTGTTTATCATACGAATTTTTGTTTAATAGTGTTGTCTAGGCTTGTGATTTTAGCATTAGGATATGGTTTCGTATGCTGCTATTAAAATATATTAAATCAATCGAAGTTTAAGCTCTTAAAGTTGTGTATTCATCATATGTGAACAATACAAATTCGCCCATCGTAACCGAGATTTGAACCCACGCTTCCAAACTTGGCTTTAAAATATTATCAGATTAAGAACTTAACCAATCGTCTAAGGCAGTATATATCACGGTATCATGAAATTTCCATATTATCATGTGAAAGCAGGTATAGAATGTATCTTAAATACATAACATAATTGGAAACAACTCATGATAAAGTCCTTCTGTAATGTGAAAAATAATTCTATACAAAAGTTATCATATGTGATGATTTGTAGAAAAGAGCATTCAATTTGATAAACATGATAACAGATTGGTAATTAAAACATTTTCAAACTTTTCCTACAAAACACCTACCTATAGAAAATGTCTAAAAATTTATTTCTTATTCTTTAAACGAAGAGTAATCCAGTTTAATGCAAATGTTTTGCGATAATGATATGATAAAATATGATAAAATATTCAAAAGTACCTTAAACATGTCCGAACTTCAAGAATTACACCACTTGCAAAAACTAACCCAATAAATGATAATTATCGACGGCAGAAATGTATCCAGTTTGAATGAAAGGTAGATGACTTAAATTACATGATAACAATGCTAATGCATGAGGATATATAATTGTGGTTTTACACAAGGATGTTCCACTCTTATCTAGGAACGCCTTACTCAAAAACATTCTTAGTTTATATATGTGCTAAATATTAAGAGCATAGGCTTATCATGTTTTAATGCGAGGTGGATATGTCCAGATTTAACTTTCATGCAAGACATCATCATCCATACTATCTGCTGCTAGAGATATTATATCCTCACTAACCCTTTGGTCCTCTTTAAGATAACCCTTTTCAAGAAGCCTGATTCTTATCTAATAAATAAATGGAGCTGTTTACTTTGTGGGTGGCCTCTGTTTCCAAGCACGACTTAAGCGTTACGTAAGTTGTAATTTGCGTAAATATTGGTAATTAAATATTGATTCTACGCAAAATTCAGCAGATAGTCATTTGCATGAGTATCTGCAAGTGGTAAATATTCATGTAGATTGCTATCGAATAAACATTTCCCAGTGGTAAATATTTATCTAGATTACTATCACATTTAAATATTTACCACTCGTAAACATTTGGGACGTAATAGGAAGGAGTGTGCTTGATCTCTCGACCTTCAACCAACTTCTTAAGGGTGTGATTTTACGTATTTTACACAGTGAGATCTCTAATGCACTTGTTCGGGAAGTGGTGTGTCCTTGGAATGTTTCTTTGATTATTCATTTATCGCCCATTGTTCCTATCTTAATATCCTGTCGTCTATCCCAGAGGAATTTAGGGAGCAAAACAAGGAGTTGGACATGCCAAGGAATAGTTTAAGATATTCTGAGATATGTTCTAAGATAACTCTTACTGCCATATTCTCACACAAATCCCATTTTAGCAAATTAGTTTCTACAAATTTAGTCTCACACCCAACCATTTCCGCAGCCGTTTGCATTAGGAATTCAGGATCAACCTATCTTGTGACGTGGTGCAAAACTTGTGCGTTTTTTTTATGTTGTGTTGAGATATATGCAGAGGCACTCTTTTGTCTACGCCACGATGCAAAAACCCATGTTTGAGCGATTTTGAAAGCCACGTAGACAAATTTCTTTGGGTGAAACAATGGGAAAGGGGCGAAGACGAATGTCGCCTTTGATAAATCTACCTATTGTAAAAATCGTTCACTTTTAGGCAATCGCTTTTGAGAGTCAATAAAAAAGTGCAGCACAACGTGGAAACGTGGGTTTTAATGCTCGGTTTAGTGTTTTGTCTTTTTGAAAGTTTTTTGGGGTATAAAATCGATTTCGTGATAAACTCGACAATTCCTTTTCAGACATTTTTTTTCTGCATAAATTTGGTTTCTTTATAATTTCTCTGGATTTTGCAAAAGCCTTCGTTTTTATCTTTTCTTTTTGTTATTTAGTTTTGAAAACTTACACTTGTGTGTAAATTGTTGCTTAGAACGTCGTCAAACATAAGTTTAGGCGGTATTGCATTAAATAGGGAATTCGATTTTTACTTTTAAGTTTCTGACTAAACGTGAATATATTTGTAAATTTTTTACAATTTATTTTTTTAACCATACCAATATTTTCCACTATTACGCATCCTCAGATGGTCGAATTCTCATTAGCAAATCAAGTCTTTAACAAAAAAAAAGTTGAATTAATTAGCCAAGAATTGTCATCCAGAAAATTAAATTGGAGTCGTAGTGTTTTTAGAAAAAAAAAACTGATATTGATATCTAATTTTGTAACTTTACACTATCGTGTATGTCATCAAACTATTCACTATCGAACTAAATTATCTTAAAAATTTAAATGCCATAAACTAAAAAGTAAATTAAAATCATAAAATTCTTAACTCCGGCAAAGTTATTTATAACTCCTGGCAATTCTACTAACTATCTACTTTACTACCTTCACCATCTTTCTAATGTAACACTACTCAATTCTACATGCAATTTTCTCTAATTGAAACCTACTATAGCCTCAAATAACTATCTATATTTTATTTATGACTTTACAGTATCCCAGACTATCGAAGTTCTAACTTCAGTTTTTTTTTAATTGCAGAGTGCTTAATTGCCCATCCAAACGTTTCTCCCTTTACTTTCAAATCGAGAAGTACGACAATAAACAAAAGAAGCCAAAAACTTACATGCATCACATAAATTGCTTATCTTAAACCCGAAGTTTTTTTTTCAAATGACACAATATGTCCCAAATACCAAAGGTGACAACAACTGTTAACTAAATTTACTATTCCAAATCTAAAATTTTAAGCCAATGACAAAATTACTGTTTCAGACTATCCTAAAATCCTATCTATTACTATCCTAAAAGCAAATTTCTTTCGTCAAAGATAGTAATACTCTTTACTAAATATATCATCCCAAATCTCTATATTTTCCTTAAGGCATAAATACTGTTTAACAAAATATCCAATCCAAAATCTCAAATCTTATCCCAAAGATAAATTTTCTCAAAATTAGTCCACATTGTGGTGCTTAGATGTATGTTTAGATGTAAACCGTGTCTTACTGTTTTGTAGTACAAAATCCGAGATGTGAGGCACTTGAGCCGGAAGTGAGTGGAAAAGAAGTGGTGGAGTGATAAGTGAGGTGATAAGGGAAACAAGATCAGATATCGTGATAAGAAGAGTGGATTGATCAGAAGTGGGCGAATTCGTGACACCAGCACCGAGTGGACCTGACTAATTGCCCAGTGTTGGACGTGTTGGAAGTGAAATTTGGTTGAGTCAGAGCTGAATTTGGGCTGTGAAGTAAGGTAATTGCGGTGGTAACAGTTAGTTTAGGTTGTGTGCTAATGAAGAGAGTCCTTCATTATAGGAGGGGGGATAATGGGCCGCTGTTTCATAAGGAGAGCCTTCTCCCTGTTTCCTCAGAAGACGACAGGAATGCTCTGCCTAAGGCACAGGAGAGAGGTTAGGCACTTCAACCAGAGCCACGATGCCTCATTCGATAAACCCAAACTGCCCCATCGTCTCCCGCAACCACTCACAACAACAACCAAAAGGAAACTAAAGCCACAACCAACGAATCATAGACCTCTAAATACATCCACAGCATTTCCATAACATGATTTTAATCATACAAAAATATGTATGACATTTAAACATTTAAACATGCAAAACATTTTCAATATTTAGCATTCTTAAATTAACTTTCAAAATGAATCACATCCATTTACTTGTGATGTTTTTAGTCAACTATCGACTTTTTAACATGCCTAGTAGTAGGTATCTGGTAGGTATCTGGTACTAGAAGTAGGTATCTGGTAACTATAGTAACGATAACAAACATAACTTATTGGCAAACCTTACGTCTGTAGTACACATGTTTTGCTTTACTTTACTAGTCGGGTATGATTTTAATCGACTAATGAGTTTAATGACTTAATTAATTATTACAGCTACAAAAAGATACGCCTTTCAAGCACTGTATGGTTACTGCCGTGTATTAACTTTTAGGTTCTGGATGTACCAGAAGAAATACGAAATGAATGCTAACTGTAACAAGAAATATAAACATTTCATCTATGTCTAAATATTCATGCAGTCATGATTTTATGGATTGGTGATTTTAATCAAGTTGTACTTTTCGTCAAATAAGAATTAATAAACGCAATATTACGATTCGAATATGCAACTTATTAGCTACAGTTTGTTTAAAGTATTAGCGTACTTTGAATTTATTTAAGTTTTACGTAAAATACAAAGAAATTCAAATTGTATATTGTAAGTAAATATTTTAATTTTTTTTGTCATAAATTTTAAACTTATGTTGAAATATGAAAACAATATGGCAATTTACAAAAAGAAGATCGTATTTGTCAAATTCCCTCAATTTGTCAAGTTGTCTTAAATTCTCAAAAATTCTGTATGCTTTGTTACAAGATGATTAAAACCGGTAAAAAGTGGGCATGTGAGTATAAGTCGAGCCGAAAAGCAGCCTGTTGAGCCCGCATGTGTCGAGGAGCAGCAGAAGGTGAGAAGTTTATATTCTAAAAGGAAGAATCAACAAGGATAAATGATAAAGTTCGAAAGCAAGAGCCCCTCTCACCCGGGATTAATCTCCAAAAACACAACTACAGTAATAAAAGTTTCTCAAACACAAAAAACTCACAACTCCAACACTAGAAAAACGCATCAAAAAAATAAAAGGTTATTGGGAGGTTCTAAATAGAAGATAATTCTTTCACATGCAGTTCCTTCCCTCCAGGCAGACCAGAAAAACGAGCTTTTGTAAAGTCAGCTTTACAGGCACAAAGTGACCTCTAACCCCCCAGGCAAAATTCTGTTTTAGTCTACAACAAAGCAGCCTTCGAAGACATGACGTAAAATTGAATTATGATACTCTAATTGCCCCAGCGACTTAAGTGCTCTTTAAGTGCTTCACAAATCAATTAAAAATTATCCAATCAACCCCACTAAAAAAAACTCTTTTTTCCTCTTCTCCACAAATTGAGTCATGACTCAAGGTAGTGTGCTAGTTTTCAAAAGTTCAGATTGCAGATATGAAAAGTAAAGTTTAGAGTTTTAGAGGCGTTTTTCGATGAGTCATGGACAGATACGCAGAAGTAGGATAAATCAGGCAGGATCTGTTTTGAAATGTAAGGTAGGCTTGAGCGCTTAAATATTTTGAATTCTTGGGTCTAATCAAGCCTTAAAAAGCACTTGGGCCGTAAAATTTTAAGTGAGGGGCACTGATAGCGCTGAGGGCCCTGATAATTCAATGGGCTGCTTCGCCAAGGGCCCTCGGGCAGGGTACGGGACCCTTCGACCTTCCATCATTTGTCCTTTACCACTCCGCGTACCCTTATTTATAACTCGCCCTTTCAATAGAACCTACCTGACAGGAAGGGCCCTCGACAATTTAGAGGGATAGAGCGGATTAGGTGTGAAATGAGTGGAAGAATGTCAAGGGACGAGTGAGGGACGGAAATGAAAATAGACACTGCGTTTTTTTTTCAAAATAGGTTCACCCAAGTAGCAGAGTACATTAAATGCAATTTTGAAATTCAGGACTTTGCATATACCGAGCAGCCTGCTAGTCCTGAATTTCAAAACAGGTTCAAATACGCAACTTTAGTGGTCATACTTCCTTGTACTCTTTTCTAACTTCATAAAAAAAAGTTTATGAAGTTTTTTAAATTTTGTAACTTTTTGTGTAACCTTTACCTTTAGCTAAGATTTGTAGAATTTTTGTTTGTTCTAAAGCAAAGTTCATTTCAACATGAATTAAAAAATTTTTGTAGGTATAGTGGCCGATATTACAACATATCATATTGTTATGTGTTAAATTGTCACAAATGTTAAAAATACACCCTAATGCCTTTTTTCCCATTGCATATAATATGCGCCATTTTAGGTACACAGGAAGTTTACAAAACAATATGACAATTTTAAAAAGTAAATGATATGTGATGCTTGGTATTTATTGTATAATTTTTGCTTGTTATTTTTTTCACAGTTCCATGTATATCCCGCATGAGAATAATATGTATTGCTTCTACAAAAATTAGGTAAATTTATGCAGTAGGAAAATTTTTGTGTAAAAACTGATACTGTTTTGGAAATATTATGACAGAAATTGTTCATTTCGTAAAAAAGGATGTGTCGGACAGAAGGACATGTAGTGTGAAGTGAATGAATTTGGGGGCGGTGCTTACGGTACTTTGAGGGAAGCCTAATTGTTTCGAATTAATTTGCGAGAGCATTGATTTGGGATTTCATTGATTAAATGAAGGATTGAGGTTATGCTTTTAATCCTACTCATCCTTGTGCCCAAGAACCGATAGCGGAAGAGACGCCTCAAAAGATTTATATCGCTGAATTATCCTCTCGAGAGAAACTGCGTGTGGCTTGGTGGCGGAGAATCTTCCCTTTGAAAAAAACCGCACGAAGCAACAACCCTTCTTCATTCAAAAGAAAAATTCCTTTCCTGAGCTTATTGAGTCTACCGTAAAACATCTAATAGAGCCCTCGAGCTTATAACTTTTTAAATGCCAACCTTGACGTGAGGCAAATCATGAGGTAGATTCAGGTTTTTTTTAATTTGTCTCATTAGTTGCCCAATCAAACACGCACAAATCTTAGAGAAAATATCCAAAAATGTTATCTTGCTAAATTGATAGTATCTTTCAAGTAATTGGAATATTAAACTTAATCATACAAAATACGTATGTTCAAAAAAATTCTCTGTTACATGTTAACAGTTTATCATGTTTGTCAGCGACGCTGATCCATATACGCCAACAGCACACTATATCATTTGTACGGAGCTATGTGTACGGTACGAAAACAATGTTCTGTAGCCGAGATCTAAAAGCAAAGTTGAGGTTCTAGTTGTAACTTTACGGTATGCGGCAAATTCCTTTCACAAATTCCTATAGCCAAGACGAACCTCATCAAGTTTGGGCCTGGAAGCCGGTTTTATTCATCCTTGCGAAGGCCTTTTCCTCCGATACAAGCTTCAATTGCCGTAATTGTACCATAAAAGGTCGAAAACTTTTGTGCATTTGCATAAGATACTATCTTCAAAACCTATCTGCTCCTTTACTTCCTATTTTTCCTCGGCCTGTTTCTGTACTTAACATTCCATTCTAAATCTTAATCTAAAAGTCCATTCATCCTCTTCGTGCACTCAGGCATTACAGCAGCCTTTCAAAGGAATCCATAATCTGCAAAAGGAGATTCACCATTATGCTCATAAATTTCTGTTCAGAATTATATAGCTTTCTCTTCAACTTTTTTTGTTGTTGCATTCCGAACTGGATTTGAACTTTAGATGCGACTGTATAAGACTTCCTGTAACTGCAGAGCATATACTGATGTGCATCATGTGCATGATGCATGATTATGCTTAACATGATCATTTAGAAATTTGTAAAAGTTTGGAGCGTTTTCAATTTTGAAAAGTTTGAACAGAAACTTATTTAGTGCAAGCAGTCCCAGTATTGAAAATACATTCGAAAGTTTTGCAAATGTGAATTGCCAAATCAAGGTGTTAAGTATGCAATTACAAAAATGCAGTTGCTTTGGAACAATTAAAAACGACCATTTAAGTGTAGATCTGTAAAATGGACTACAATTAAACTCTTTCTTTCATCTTTCAGCATCATTTGCATTCCGCATTTGATGCACTTGGCTCTAATTGATTAAACTTGTAATTGTTGTAATTGCTCATTTGCAAAGACAAACAAAACATTTACAGGTTTAATTAATTAAGCTCAAATTTAATTCACTTGACTTCAGTGTTGAAAGTAGTTTAAGGACACGCTATCACGTCTGCATTAGAAATGGTTATATGATTTGCCACGGAAAAAGCAACTTTTAATTTTTTGAACTTTTTTAAAAGTTAAAATTTGAAAATAATATCACACTGTAAGTTATACAAATGGTAGTTTTTCAGAGAAAAGTTGAATTCATGTGACCTAATTTACTTGTCATAAATTCAAAAAAAAAATGTACTATCATTTGAGTTGCACAAAATTGGCAGCCAGCGGTGTTGAACATCATATTTGACTAAGCAAACATGCGGAAAATTTGAAGGCTCAAGCAAGGGATGTTTCGTAATCAATAATCCTCCTGAACAAAGCATCTCCATTCTACCTGACATATTGACACCTCAAAGGAAACTTATCGCACATTTACCAATGCGACAAATAACTGACCACATACGAACAGTGTCAAACTAGTACTCTCAACTTGTTACACTAACACAATATGCTTCATTACCATTCAAATTTGCAAAAGAGCGCGCCAAAAATCTAGCAACGAAAGTTGCTCTATTTCAAAATCCTCTTCCATTTAAATGTCAAGCGTCACATTGGAAGTTGACAAGGAAAAGCACTCATAGGATGTCAATGCTTTATTAGGGTTATGTAGTACATGATCTTAGCCAACGAAAACTAGGGTTATATGTAAAGCGCTATCCGTTAGAAACTAAGCGAAATAAATTGCAAACACCTATGCAAAAAAAAATTGCAAACTTTTTCCAACTAACCAAATTGTCTTTTTTTTTCAAAGTAAGTATGAGTAAGTCATTATTTTGTAAAACTATAAAAGCATAAATGTAAACTATGATTTTTAAAGAATAAAGTAAATGTGTATAATTGCCTCACAAAATCGGTAATATACAATAGAAAACACAAAAGTAAGAAACGATTGCAACTGCTAACATGACAAAACACGGCAGCCATAGAAACCAATAAAACGACGATTCATGTTTATGACAAGAAAACAAGTAAATACAAACAATATAATCTATGTTAATTCGTAACATAAGCCAGGTTTGGCAACATGAACGTCTTAATTTATTGAACTATTTTTAAAAATTGCAACTTATTAATCGAACGAGTTTGCTAAAAAACTGATTCGATGAATTGGTCAAGTTTTGACGCAACGCGCAGTGTAATAAATAGCACCGCAACCTCTAAAATTTTACAAAGAGTGTTTTGTTAGCTAAAAAATGAAAGTTGATCCTGATGACTTTTTAATGTCATCAGGTATTAAGCTAATTTATGTATTGGCTAACCTTGTGATGAGCTTAGGCCTATTGATTTGATTGAAGAAGAAGGTTACTCAGTAAGAAATTAGTGGTGGAGGTCACTGCTAATAGTGTTAGATGGTTAAAACTGTTACAAGTTGATGCTTATCATATTTGTATGAGATGTAGGATAAAAGGGGGAAATTTGAAGAGATTTAACCTGCTTCTTAAATCAAATTAATTGTGAAGGGGCAAAGTGAAAGGGAGTTAAGATGTGTTGGTGTCACATGTATCACAGAGAGACATTTCAATCAAGTGACAGAAGAGAAATTGGGGCGGATGGAGGGTCTGTGGCCCAGAAAAGGGCCTCTTTCTCGGCCGGAACTTGTCAAGATGAGGCTTGTGATTCTTGTGATTCTACCCTCTTGTGATTCTTGGGATTTTACCCTCTTGTGATTCTAGTTTTTTTGTGGTGCTTGCAAACATTATCTTAATTTAGAAATCAGGGCCCAATCAAGCCGAGTGACAATTCTAATACTGTCACACAAAAACATTGTCACCTATATTCCGGCCGTCGTTGAATGCAGATTTACTAATTTCAAAAAGGAGATTGCAAAAGAGAGAAAATAAACTGAACTTCTGGGAATTTTTTAGAGGTCACGATTCGCACTTATCTTGATTTACCCTAGTTACAAGCATGCATATAATTTTGAGGAATTTTTTTTTTTGAAATTTAAGATTTTTTATTGTAATACATTGTGTTGAATACAAGAGTTCACCAAAAATGGTTGTTATTGGATTTTCACTAAATTCAGTTTAAGGTTATATTCAAGTTAATTTATTTGAATTACGACAAATAGCATTTATTGATTAGATTCCAGCGAAGGATATAGTTAAATTCTGATTGTGATTCAATCAAATAAATTTGATCAAATAATACAATAAATCACACAAATTTTGGTTAGCATTTGTATATTTTCGTGCTCTTTTTTCATAAATATTTCATTAAACTTTATGCATTTTAGTTAATTAATACTGGATATGAATTAAAATGGATTTTTAACTACTACATACTTTTTTTTTTTTTTATAAAAACCTCTTGTAGCGTTGTGCTGTATAATAGGAATTTTTTTGACTGAGAATAACACTCGAATAAATTTTTAAGAAATATTTTGCGTGGTCGCATTACCAACACAATATTCACATAAATAATTTTGATTTGTTTGGTTTAGATTTGTTTTTAGTTTGACTGTAAGAGGGAATTCAAAAAATTACCTAATGAAAAACTCCTTCCAAAACTATTACAAAACAGATGCTGAGAACTATTTTTCAATTTCTACGGAACGCTAGGAGTAAGTCTTATCAAAAATACGAGAAAATTAATTAATTCAAAATATATCAAAGTTAATTATCCGTATGAAACTATGCGAAAGGTTCAATTTGTAGGAAAAATTAATACGGTAAAAGTAAATTTGTAAATAAATTGTTTACTGATTTGCAAAAGTAAAGGTGACAGTATACAAGAAAAAAAGAATTAATCAACTCGTTTGCAAAAATATTTTTGATGGAAGAAGTGCTTTTGATAAGCACTATTCATGTTTAGTCTAGACTCTACGTTTTGAGCGTCTTTACTAAACATATGTAAGATAATGCTTTGAGAACTTATCAGTTTTCAAAGTACATTTTGACTTATTTTATGACTCACCCGTTTCGCTGCTGAGTACTTCCAGGGCCTGTTCCTCCAAAAGCACTTCGACTGCTCTGACGAAGTGCAGGTACTTGGTTCTGTATTCTCTCTGGAGGTACTTCAGAAGCACTTCTGCGCAGAATTCGCTTCTCGACCTTCATTTCCTTTTCATCCGATTTAAATTTCCCGCTTTTTTCTGCCAAAATCCCGTTTTGTACAACCCGATGCGGAATATTTTCATAGTTGTGCGAAATTGCAACTTTTGAAACGTCTTGATTTTCCTTTTCCTTCAATTTGGCTCTTAAGACTTCCAAGTTTTCGTACAAGTGTACCCTTGGCAAATTATTCGGTTGAAGTGCTTCTTTTTCTGCACTTGTGATTATTGAATTTTGACAAATTTTTCCATTTTTTGAACTTCGTGGACCCTTAACTACAGAATGAGGATCTGATTTAAAGCCATTTTGAAAACTGAGGCTCCTCTCCGGGGAACGAACGTCTAAAGTTTTATTTTTGGGTGTTGCAGATTGGCCAGAAGCTCGTCTGCCAGTGTCCCTTGGCGGGGTGTGGCGGGGGTTGAGGGGGCCTTCAGGGCCCTTGGGATTCGGGCTGACACGAGGTTGTAACAACGGGTCACGTGGCAGTATGAAATTTGAAAATTCATCGTTGCAACCAGTTTCGACTGATTTTTTAACATTTCCAGGTCGAAAAGCTCGCATCAGTTTTGAGGCACTGGAAGCAAGACGCGTTGATTCACGGCGCTCAACTTTGGAAACAGCGTTTGCAGTAGATGGCGTAATCAGCGTAATACATGATTTTGGTGCATCTTTTCCATCGAAACATTCAATTTCGGCGCTGCAAATAAAAACAAAAATATTAGTTAGTATTTTCAGCTTTGCATAGTAAATGTATACTAAATTTTCACAATACTTATATTGTGAAAATATAACAAAGAAATTGTAAAACATTTTGCGCGTACACCTCTAAATTAATTTCTATCACTTAAACACATAATATATTGCTTTAACGTCAAAAATTAAGTGTTGTTTTTATATTTGTAACAATTTTCAAATACTTGGTTTATATCTGCTTACGTTCTGAATTGTATAATATATTTTCAGTTTTGCAATGGAAATTGACCCTAGATTTCTTTTCAATAACTCTTTCATTTAATACAATAATTTGTCAACCGCAAAATATGAAATCTTATAAATTTATTTCAATTTTAAAATTAATCAAGAAGGAAAAATTGTGCTACATAAACCAAAGTTTGCGTAATTTAAGTTAAGGATTCTACGTGTCAAATTTTGCAAAAATGTGATGTGGAATACACATTTGGCTGATCGAGAGGTCTTAAATGTAGGGTTACAATGAGGATATAATTAGGTTAAGGAAAGGTGTGTCACTAAAGTTGAAATTGGTTTTGTGGTAATTACCGGTAATTGAAAATATAATTAAAATTTTTGAGCAAAAGTTAAGGTAAATTACTTTTGAATGTATTAAACTACTAAAATTGTTTTGTTTGCGCGGAGGGCGTGCGGGGCTCATTAGGTTTCGAGAGCGATTTGTGTGGAAGTGAGAATATAAAGGTCAGAAGAGCATTCCACCGTTGTCACGATTCCATCTACTAACGGTAACCGCTTAATTCTCATTATCTTATCCCCAGGTGAAATTATCAGCTTCAAAGGGCATGGAACATTCCGCTCCTTTCAATTATCAAGTTCTACTTTGTTCCAAATTATGATAATAAACTTCCCGCAAAAACACAACCTGTTTTTTTTGCCTTTACGCATTTTTTCCCGATTTTATCGGATTCCAGAAGCCATTGTTCAAGTTTTCATTATTAGAATAAATTTGTTAGAATTAAGTTTTGCCTGATTTTAGATACTTTTATTAGTGGGCTCAAAACACTGCAATACACATTGCAAACTGTTTTCAAGTTTGTTCAAATTTTGAAATCAAATAATTTGTAACTTTTTTTTGTAACGTTGAACCAAGCCCAATTTTATTCAATTCCAAATTATGGATTTGATTTTTTTTCAAGTTTTCTAGCGTTCGTAACACAACACGTGATTGTTGTTTTATGATATTGTTGATATTATACCATATTTGTTAAAATTTTGTATCGAATCAGAACTTGTATAAAATTTGTTCATAAAATTTGCTTTGTTGCAACAATTTTGTGTCGTAAATTACTAAACAATATGGAATAATACTATGAAAAATTTATTGAGCTCTAGGTGTTTGCTTATTTACATACATACACATAAATACATAAAGCATTTTTTAAATAAAATTTTGCTTCAACCACAATTTTGTTGAAGTTATTTTCTATAGTTTAATTGAAGATGTTTAATGAATTGAACTGTGGTTGAAAAAATGTAAACAAATTTCAAACAAGATTTGTTAGGTGCATAAACTAGATATACAATGCTCCTCCATCTGATTGGCTGCTTCTCAAAGTCTGAAACTGGTAGTGCGTAAGATGCGCAAAAGGGGGAGCTTGGAGGAGAAAGTATCATTTCTCATTGGAATTGAGATGAAGTAACTATTGAACTATTACGAAATGATCTGGCACTTTCAGTGCACGGCAATTATGAAGGAAAATTTAGGCATGAGTGAAATTTGTAGATGGTTTTATTTGTTCGAATGTTTTGTAAGATTTGAATTAAATTCCAATTTGAGGGCTTTCTTAAGGAAAAGTTGTATAACAATAAATTTTACTTTGCGCAGTGTCTTGTAGCCAAGTCTAAGCGGATTAGCGTTTTCGCATCCCACGAACGACAGTTGGCAAAATAAAGCCAGGAACAATGAAATTAGAGAGTCTCGACTTGGCAATTAGGTTTAAACTTAAGAATTTTCTCTTTGTCTTTCTCACAGTTTTACGGCCAGTTTATCTCCCGATCTAATTTCCCCCTCCCTTCCATAGCACAAATTCCTTCAACTTCCCTAACCAACTGCACTTGAATCATCAAGGTTCTGATGCGGAAGATAAGCAAAAGCCTTGCCAAGTTTTAAAACTTTTCAAAATATCCTACAAACTTCGAAGTTATCATTGATTTTATTTTACCTCAAACTCGTCATAACTTACAAACTGAACCTTAAAATATTTCACAAAATAGGAATTTCTGAAACTTAGGAACACCTTTTTGAACTTTGGAAATTTTGAAAATATTCTTAATACACAAAATCCCGGGTTCTCAGCCAGACCATAGAAAACATAGTCTATCTCAGCAAAACACGGCTCGTCTCATCGAAAGCCCTGTCTAATAAAATTTCTTGAAAACGAAAATTGTACCAATTGAGATAAGTGAGCCATGCGAAGATTAGGAAATTTTTGTAATCTCGCTCGATCCCGGACCTTATTTCAGGAATAAGAAAAATTTTCTTATTGGGTCAACTTTTCGTCAATATAAAGCAAAACTTTCTTTAAGCCCAATCAATCAAATAGAATTTTTTTTAAGTAGAAATGAAAAGTTACTAAAGGTAAAATTTTGAGGTTTAATTATTAAAATTTAAAATTAAAAATGTAATTGAAAAAAAAATGTATTAATTTGGACAATGATTTGAACTGATTAAAGTACATTAAATTTACCAATAAAAATTGTGCGTGAATGGTTGACAGACAGAAATTTATTTTGTACAAACACTTGCTTCTGTTGCAGTTTGCAATGAACAAAACAAACTTTTTATTTGAAATATTTTTAAGTGAGTGTTAGTTTATTTTCAATAAAACCAAGATCTAAACTCATTAAACCTACCTTTAAAACATCGAATTCTTCAATTTATGCTTTACACTTTATGATAATTTTTTTTTGAATTTTTGAGATCTCTAAAAAATAAAACAAAAAATTGTTAACATGTTAATTGAAAAAAAATCAAAGAATTGACATGCTATGAATTTGGTAAACTTTGAAAAGCATTTCTCAAAACCTTGAGGAAAGTAGAATGTGAAAAAACTTCAATGACAATGCAAGTGTGGAATCGCCTACTTGAGCATTTTAACAAAATTACCAAATTATGGAGATTTAAGCGCGTCCTAAATGTCCAATCTTTTGAGGAATTTTTTTTTATAGGAAATGATTTGTGTTCTGTTGTTTCTAGAGGAAGGGTGTTTATAATGGAGCGTAATTTCTTGGCGGACAGTTGCTTGGCAGAGGAAGCATTTCCGTTAGTTAAAACAAAAAGACTGATTTCAACTTGCGGAATTTGACACCTCCTGCTAAGCTAGCTTCTGGCCAACAACTGTTAAGTGCCTGTCTTAAGCACGCACTCTACAATTCCCCTCTGCCGACAGCACGGTCAACATTACACATCATACAACGTAATTCTCATGTGCATGTATCATAAACTCTTCTAATTTAAAATTTACTTGCTACAGTGATATATTTCTATAAAACAAACCTCATTTTTCACAAACTCAAAAAAACACATCCGCAAAGTTGAGCGGAAGATATTTTACTATATTTGAATGTTCGATTAATGATATTATATCATCCGCAGGGTCATTTGCTAGCTGCCAGAAGCGTAAATTCTGGCAGTTATCCGATTCAAAATTCATTAGTTGGTCAACCAAGGAAAATACACTGGTTTTAGTAAAAATAAAAAAAACAAAAACCATGATCTGTTTTTTGCCAATCAAATTTGAAACAATTGGGTACTCAATGCGAGCAAATCAGCTATGGAAAGGCAAAAATAAATTTTAAGTTGCAATTATATGTGTTATAATAATAGTAATGATAGTATTTCAAAATGGTATGATTATGTGATCTTGAACTTGAAGCGATTTAGCTAGTTGCAAAAGAATAGTTTGCGCTATACTTGATTTTGCGATTCGTGGGTTCAAGAATCCAGTCGTTTAGCTCAATGACCGGTAACAAAAGGTCCTACAATTCTAAAGTACTAAAATTTGAAGTAGGCACGAATTGACCATTGAGCTCGTCCAAAGTGCTCGAAATGCCATATTGTACTTCTCGTTCCAAAACACTATCACTCCGTTCATGTCTTCACCTCTAAAAACCACCATCATCATGAACCGAGACTTCCGCTGTCTTCCTAATGGGATAATAGGAGACTAGGATAGTCGGATAGTATCCGTACATATATAATATATTATGGCGTAGCATGAGACCAATCTAAAACGAAAAGTCATGCAGCCTTTTGCCCCTGGGAATCAAATTCTTCCTTTTCAGCTTCAATGATTCTCAACATCCGAAAATTTCCTCTCATCACTCCCATCATATTCTAAATCTCTTCAATTTCAGTTTAGTTTATCCAACTTTGTTTCAATTTCAGCACATTTTACCGTGGATCGTTTCAAAATTTCAACATTTTGCAACCAGCAAACTTGATATCGAATATTTTCCCGTCATTATACATTTTTATACTATATTGAACATAAAATATTCTGCTTATTTGAGAGGATATTGAAATCAAATACAAAATTTAAAGAATAAGAAATCAAAAACTATTTAGATCATTTCCACACAGAATTCTTGTGATGTATCAAACAAGAATAACCCTGGAGCTCAAATTTGTTTCAACTTAAAAAAACAAAAATTTAAAACGACATTTTATACAATGTTGCATTTGTTAACTTTTGTTTTTATGATTATAAATTTTCGATTTTCATACTTGTAACGGATTAATAATTGTAGAAAATATAAGTTTGTGGTAAATTAAAAGTACTAAGCGTTTTAAAAATGCATATTTTAAACTTTACAAAAGTAATTAATGTTAGTGCAACCAGATGCTCAAATAATAATTAACTTGATTCGCATTTGACTACCAACAGTTGAACACACGTGAATAATTATCTTAATTCAATTCAATTTTTCTTAATTAACATATTTTAATGATAGCATTTGATTGTAGACTTTTTGTGTACCTCTAAATAGTAGACCTATCATCAGAAGAATTTATGAAGTAATAACTTAGCATTAGATTGTGTTGTGATTTCCGAACCTCGAAAACTTTACAAGGGAGTTACATGGTGAGCATTGTGATGAATAATTTTTTTCCTCTTGTTAAATGTACATTAAAGCTATTGCGTTTTAGCGGGACATGAGTACGCGTAAACTTGAAAAAGTTTGAGTTGATTTGAAAAATTGGGCCTGAAACCGGTCTGTGAGCCCTTTGGGCCCTGCATCATGCAAAATTACTACTCTTCCGATGATTTTACGAGTAGGAACAGGACTCAAGTGCCTGTAAGTGTTATTTAGAGGGCTCACTACAAAAAATTACAAATTAGAAATTAAGAGTTGCAAAGGGCCCAGGAGAGGCAAGGCCCTTCGCTCGGTGCACTAAAAGAGCAAATTAACTCCTACATACTCCATACCACTATTATGAGAAATTGAGAAGGGAAAATTAATGGGCTTCTCCAAACAATCAAAAAACTCATCAACATTTCACATTTACTATTTTTCAAAAAGATGAATTTTTACTGAGCTTTCAAGGCCCGCCATAGTAGTGAATAATGCGATATAGTAGTGTGCACAAGAAATAATGTGCAAAAGCATTTTTGCTTTTGTATTGTGCACAGCCGCACAAAGAAGTTACTATTTGCCTTAACTCAACATATTCAAAGGAGTTTTTATTTTGCCATTGACACCAAAAGTCACAAGAAAAAATACCACCTACTAATAGAACACCACCATTGTGCAATTGTGTGGTTGAGATTTCGAAACCATTTGGAAGGGTTGAGTGTAGATGAATGAGCTAATTAGGCCATATTTAGAACAAATTCTACAAAAAAAAAACTAGGACGACAATACTACAAATGACAGAAATGTAACGGATAATTTTGAACTGATATATTTTTGGTTGTAGGTTAGAGATATTGTAGGCTGTAGGTAGAGATATTGTAGGTTGCAGGTAGACATTTTGACCTTCTGCAAATTTGTTACATTTCCGACAGAAATTGTTGGACAATGTAGGTTAAGCTCTGACAACAATTTTTCTTTTTTGAAATTATTTGAAATGGAGGCAGAAATGAGCAAAAGTTTTAACTGTCAAGTTGTAGTACAAAATTCAGTTGTAGCATTGTATCCGCTACAAAGAAAGATGTTGACCTCATTGGCCCGGATAAAAGCCTCAGGAAATGAGCGGCAAAGGTAAAAAGGAATTTTATGTTGGAAGAATCTCATGAAATAAGTAAGAAAAAAAAAACGAAGTTTTTTTTTGTGGTAGAATCTTCCTGAAAATAGCCTTAAGACGCCTAAATGAGCGTGAGAGCGAGGAAAGCACGAGCAGGAAGGAATGAATGAGGAGAAAAAACATCGGAGCCCTTGAAATTCCGTCCAGTCTCTCCGCCCTTTCCGGGGCTGCTTAAAGAGCCACACACGGAGGTAGAGGGGCCCTTGAAGAAAAGGAGAAAAAAAGGAGTTTAAAGGCTCCTTTGTTCTTGTCCTTTTCTGCTCATTTTCAAAGGTAGTAAAAGTTAAAGGTAGTTAGCTGAAGTGTGGCGAAGTGTGATGAGTGTGAGTGAGAGTGTGACTGATTCTCGATGATTCCTTTCCTAAAAGTAGCCATCATGCTATTAAACTCACATTTTTTGTGAGCCGTAATTGAATTCGCAATTTAGATATGTTCACTCACTGAACAGGAGAAAATTTTCGTTTTACAAAATCATACTTCTCAAAATTTGGCCATTTACGGAGCGGATAGAGGATTATGCAAATTTTTATTTCAACTCGGAAATTTTCAAAGCAATTTTCTGCTCAATTAAATTCCTGCTCAAAATTTTGACTTTATGGCCCGGAGACTGATCCCTACTCTCTGATTGGCCAGATTTTCTTACACAACTCTCAAGGTCCAATTTTTATGCAAATTCCTTCGGCGAATACGCCCTGTTTAGTGCCGGTGGCTTACTGTTGCTCGAAGCGATTAAAATCAAAAGAAAATTTCCTCAAGCAGTCGCAATAAGTAAATGATCAATTGATCTTGCTCCATTTTTAATCTCATTTATTACAGACCCACTTAAAACAAAAACCCCTTCCTGTACACAGTTGTAGCCTCAAGTCGTTTAAATTTGAATACAGAATCTATACCAAAATTAAGTAACAAAAAATTTTATAGATTGAAAAACATACTTTGTAAATTGAAATTTTGCCATCCAATCTAAAAAGATACAATTTTCATTCTTCAATATTGATTTAAATTATTTAAACTTGATTTAATAAATTTGAAACAAAAAAACTGCGTAGGTTACAATTTTTTTTTCAAATAAAGACAATCTGCACATTTTCAATTTTTCTTTGTTCCAACAAATCCAAGACAGTTTTTAATAAGACAGTTTTTGATGGTGTAAAGTTAATCAGACAAATTCAATTACCATAATGAGAGTTAATGAGGGAAATTCAAGTATAATTTTTGGCTTGAGCCAAAATTTTCATGTGCTATGTATTACGTCTATGTGTTATAACACTAGCATTAGAGCAACATTAGCAAAATTTAAAATGTAAATGTTGTCTTAAGTGCTAATTAACGTCCTAATTTACCGTTTCAGGGTATTAACAACACATTTCGCTGATTTAGATTCTCTTTTTTTTTGAATTTTTAAACTCACTTCAAAACTCGTTTTCATGTAAAATTAGACTTAAAAAAGGCTAGGAGAATTTAGGATTACTCAATTTGGTTAATTTGGGTTTAAAAAAAAAACTTGGAAAAGTGACATATTGTTTACGCTAATTTTTTTATCCAATCAAAATGTTTGTCACAATGTTGTGTGACCTTGATACAATCTTTGCTGTCCTGTCATGTACTTTTTTGATGTAAAATCTCTAGACATGGAATTAGCATAATATTTTGGAGTTTTGATAATTACGCAACTTGTGCGCAAAAGCTCTTCAAAGTGTTCTCAAGCCAAAAACTTTTTGCCTAAAATGAAGACGAGCCTTTTTGCATTTTGCGCATTTACGTAAATTTTAGACGCTTCAGCTCAAGTTCAACAATGCATGAAATGGTGAAATTCCCATGGGAATCCAGTCACTTACGAGTTATTTCGCCTCGAGAAAAGTCGAATAAGTCCAGCCATCACTCCTTGAATAATGGGAATGCTAATGATTCCTTTCAATTTGTAGAGTATTCAATCCCTCTAAAAATAGACCCTTTTGTCCATGACTGGAGTCGTGAGGAGCCTTTTGGACATGACCACTTTGGACACTTTGGACGAGCCTTGGACACCTTCGTGGACGCGAGTGAAGACCGACTTCTGGACTGGAAGGGTAGGTAACTCTTTTGCATTACTCAGCCTCACTTCAAAGAGCATCCCCTCACCTGAGAAGATGGGGTGAGGGACCTACCTGAGTCTTACTCACACAAAAAGCATAACAAGCCATTCTAGCACTTTTAAGCTTAAAAACACGTATAAATGCAACTGAAAACTATACTATACTTATTCGCAAGGGCTCACGCATGTCAACATGCTCAATGCCAGGTCAATACCGAGAAAGCCAAAACCGAGAACCACCAAAACCAAGATCGAACAAAACCGAGAACGACCATAAACGAGAAAACCAAAACCGAGAAAACACATATTATGCTTATGGTTGTTCTCGGTTTAGGTTTTCCGGCTTATGCTGGTTCTCGGTTTACGCTTTTTGTTTTGGTTTTCCCGCTATCGGCATAGAACCACATGCTCCGCTAGGCTAATTAATTTTTGTTATTTTTTTAATATCTTCTCATTTTCATAAGTTTTCAAAACACTTTTCTTGATAACTTGAGTTGTATTTTGCAAATATATATTTCAAATAAAAATACGTAAATCATTTCTAAACAATTCTGCCATGGCTTGTTAGGTTGGTGTGAAAGAATACAATATAAAAAATAACTTTTGCATAATATAAACAAAAGAGGCAATTTTATTTTGGATATTTTATTTTTTATTTTTTAATGTGATGATGTTTTTGTTATTATAAGGAAGCACGGGATGAATGCGTTTTTTTTTGTAATTTTTTTTATGAAGAATAAACTTTTTTTGTTTGATAAAGCTTGTGGAGCAAAATGAAGAGAAAGGAAGAATTTTTTGAATTTCCGTACGCACTCTGCTTTGCTATATGTAAAACTACGAGGTTTATATGTAACGAAAAACTCATTTCTCATTTAATACTCATAGACGCACATTCTCACTCCAAATGAAACAAACAATCACAAAATCAAAGGTAGGATCTCCTCAAGGTGTAAGAATGAAAGATCTCACATGGATTATTGTATTGTACATTTTTTTCCTCCTTCTGCAAGGCACAACTGCAGATGAGGCCTACGCAGAAAAAAAGAGCAAAGCATGTTTGCTTTTCCTTATGGTACAGTAATTTTGAGGGAATTAAACGCCTCCCGTCAAGTGGAACTACAAGAACAAAAGCAAAATTGCTATGAAATTGAAAGACGTTTTTCATTTTCAAATTGAATTAATGAGAAAAATGTGAAATGAAAGTACAATGGAGGTTATTAAAAATTAATAGGCTAGTAGGAATTAAAAAAGTAAGTTGAAAAAAAGGTGGGAAATTGATCTAGTTTGATAAGAAAAATTGGGTTTGCCTACTATAATTTATGGCAAAGGTAAAATCTTACCTTCATAAGAATTTTACACAGGTAAAATTTATGAGAAACTTATCTTTTGAAACAATGCCTTTGAGTGAGTTTTCAATGCTGCATTCCACAGTGGCAATCTGATTTTGAGATAAAAGTGCGGCAAAACTTGAATTAGTTTTTAAAAGGAAAAAAAATTGTTGCTATCGTGAACAATTTTTTTTACATGAGATGATAAACATCCCTTTACTAATACCAAAAATTTATGCATAAACAAATTTGTTGTCGGTAAACTACTGATGTACAAGTTTTTCAAAAAGTGATTGATTTTTGTTTTTGTTTTTTCAAAGTTTTTTTGTTTACATAAATTTATTTATGAAACATGTCCGTTTAAGAAGGTCGTAATACTAAAACACTAAATTAGCTGAAAGTGTGAAAAGTATTTTGATTAGGTTTTCATGTTTATTTGCGTGGGTTTACATCAGTTGAGCCTTTATAAGGCTAATGTGCCTTCAACTGGTGCCAGTTTTGGGTGAAATTGGGAAATGAACATTCCATAAAATACAAAAAAAAAATGTTGTATTTGACTCTTAAGCATTGTGAAATTTACACCTCTACACCAAAGTACCATTTACAGAAGAGTCGTGCGTGGACATAAATATCCGTCTCTTAATTTGTTAGCAAATTCTTTGGCATTTGACTAATAGCACGAGCATTTCTGTTTCATTTCTATGCACGCGCATGCACTTCGTCCTATTGTTGAATCACACTATGTTTTCATGCTTTCTCCACAGTGAAGGGCATGCACGTTGCATAAGTCACTCGCCCTCGGCTTCCCGACTCCGGAAAATTTCCCTCCGAAGTTTTGGTGATATCCCGAGAAAAGAAGGTCACACTTGTTCGAGTCCCGCACTCAAATATTTATTTCCTTTTGTCAAACATGTAATTTTTTGGCCAAATCAAGAGCTGTTCTCGTGCCCAGTCGCATGCTTTCACCTCAAAATGTCATTCCACCCAAAAACTTTGCCAAATCAAGTTCAATAGGTCCACAAACTCAACATACGGCACTTTCTTTTTTGAGTGTGGAAATATTATAATCATACTTTCAACAAATTAAGCTTCTACAAAATGTAAGTACAACTAAGTTTTTAATTACTGTTGAGGATGATACTTGTGCTTAGGTTAGTTTGGAAGTTCTGAATAACTTGCGCATGAGATTTGTTGATAATTGCATGGTTTCATAGAAATTGCCTTGAGTAACGCGATGTTGATGGCAGTAAATTTATGTGACATGTTCTTGTCATCAACTTTTTTCTTACTACAATTTACAATTTGATTAAATCAGTCGTTTGCTTCAGAGCGAAGCGGTTTATTTTCAATTGACGAACTTGAACGTTAATCAATGAACTAAGTTTGCGTCTTGTAATTGATTAATTTTTTTTAATTAATTACTAAATAATTAATGTCATTACTTAAACTTGAAATTGTATATTCAATAACAATTTGAAGTTTTAATGATTTGATTGTGAATCAAGAAAATGCGTCGCATTGTAAAGCAGACTTATATTAAATTTTAAAAATACATCACGTTTCATTGCATAAGCAGACTATTGGAGTGTATTTTCCGCTTCAAACAGTATGTTCAAACCTTTATTTTGCCAAAGAAGCAGTTTTCATTGCCATTTTTTAATTTGCTGTTTGGTTTGTGTGCGTTAGTGCTTTCATGCCAATTGCGTACAAAATTTATTTGAACCTTTTCTCCGGAACAAAGCTTCAGTACTAAATGAACATTTCAAAATATTTGCAACGCAAGGCCGTATACTAGCTTATTACAAAATTTTTATTTAAAAAAAAATCATCGATTCAAGGCGCTCTTTTGCTACTGAAAATTTTAAATATTTAAGAGTTGTCAGATATAGTTTGCATCTGTAAAATAGAATGCAAAAATTAAACCTAAAATTCTAATATCCTAGAACGGGCTTGTTTAGCTCAAGTTACAATTATACCTATGTATGTATTGCAGCATTACAAAACATGTCAAAACAACACAAAACTTTGAAGATCAGAACCATCTGGAGGAAAATTCGGCACAGAAGCTACTTCACATTCCTCCTACTTCTGCCATGCATAGTAGGCTTTGGAGGGATTTTTCTATTTATTACAACTCTATCAGACAAGTCTCCTACTCCTATCAACTTCACGCACATTGACAAATTCTCGAATTATATTCATCATTCAGCTGACTCTTCTGCTCAAAAACAATCAAACACATTGAACTTAAGCAACACATCTTCAAATGCTCTTCAACCAAATGCCAATTACAGCATGGCCAAGAATAGGCTGCGCATAACTCCGATTCAACCGGACTGGCAACCGGTTACCGGCACTTCAGAAAAGTTTTTTGTTTACTCTGCCTACTACATCGAGAAGCCGGTGTAAGGAGAAACCCGTTTCTTTAATTGAATGATTAAAAAGTCGTAGTTTCTTTTGTTGAAAACTCGAATCGTTTCCAAATTTCATGTTTGTGAATTCCAGACATGTGATACGTGTCATCGGAACTTCAAAAACGAAAAGTCGTCAACGAGTCCTTTGTCGCTTGTATGACAGCTCTGGGGTCCACTTCAACACAACTAATGGTACAATCCGTACAATTCGAGAAAATTGGAATTTGAAATATAGGTAAATTGCAAAAAATATGAATTCAAGATTTTATGATTGACGTAAGTGCTGACAATGTGTCAAATTAAAATCTATGAAGTTTCTTCAGGGGGAGTAGTTTCCAATTATGAAACTTGATTAAATTTTTAGGACACACTTTTCATTTCAACAAATTTCTTAAATTTACATTTGCTGAATAATGCAACATGAAAAGCTCGTTGACACCATGTCAAAAAATTTCACAGAATTTTGAAATTAATTTAAAATTAGGCGTTTCTTCATAACTGTTTCCATACATTCCGTTAATAACCTCCTTATAAACGCGTATAAATTTTCACCTTATTATAAAACTATTATAATGCCAAACTATTATTTGGTTGACTTCAGCAAAAAAAACATTACATTTAATTGAATAGATTTTATACAAAAGTGATCTTGCATTTCTAAATTTGTAAAGCTTTCTCTCAACGTCCTTAAGTTTAATATAATCACAAAAACAAGAACAACACAAAACAAATTTTTTTGTATGTATATATTGTTAAGTAATGACTTAATTAAAAATCAACCCAAAATTCTGATTTTCTAATGTTTAGGTTAATTCAGTTTAAGTTTTATTGAGTTTTTTTTATTAATAAAGTTTAATTTTGCTTAAGTGCGTGCTTCATAATATGCCATCTTCCTCCCGAATCAAGTCGACCTGGCTACATTTCTGTGACATCAAGTACATCAAAACTTGGCATAGCATCAAACCTAATTAAAATTACATACAATCAAAGAAGAAATGCTCATCTTGATACCGAAGGAATGTTTGAATTTTCCGCCTGTGTCAAGCCCATTCACTTCAGCTACGATAACACTCTTCACTTCTTGGAGTGGATGGAATTCCACAAGCTAATGGGCGTGACTCACTTTACATTTTACAATGACACCATTGGACAAAAAGTTAATTGCTTACTAACTACAATTTACAAGGATCTCGTTACCGTGCTTCCATGGCGGCTACCCATGATTTCTCAAAAGGAGATTAGGACTGAAGGCCTATTTGCCGCTTTAAATGACTGTATTTATCGACATCGAGGTAAGCAATGAAATAGTTTATATAAAAAAATAAAACAAAATTAGCAAAAAAAAATCTGAAGTTGATTGCTAATGACGAGGTGAATGGTGCTAATGATGTAGCAACAAAACCAATCATTGAAATTCTTATATTATAATAAAAAATCTGCAATACTATAATGAAAAATCTGCAATTAATTAGATTGTTGCAATTTGTGAACCACTTTTAAACAAAATCCTCATTTATTCGTTTACAATAATATTTGTTTATTTTTAGGCACCACAAAATATCTAGTATTAGTAGACTTGGACGAAATGATTGTGCCTAATAAGGCAAAAAACTATGGCCAATTGTTACATGACGTTCTAAAAATTTCAAAAAAGAAGAATATTGGTGCCTACTCTTTTCAAAATGGTTTCTTTTACTTGCAATGGCCCGACTCCGCTGCAGACTATTCAAACTACAATTTTACCGATTTTCCACTCGCTGAAAAAATTAGTACCAATTTGGTTATGCTTCAAAAAATGAGAAGAAAGTCTAGGCTTCATCCGCATAAGCAGCGGTAAGTTATTTCTAAAAAAATGAGCAATTTTTGCAATTAAAAAAACAATGAAGCGTAAATATGTAAATCAAGTACTTTTTTAAATAAAAATTTTACTTTGAGAAGCAAACAGAGCTACATTTCGCAAATTTTTTTGAAACACCATCAAGTATAGAAACTATTTACTGTTTTTTTAGGTCCAAATATATATGCAACCCACAAATGGTGATCGAGGCGGGGAATCACTTTATATGGGAAATGACAGCAGGATATACGACCCTTCAAGTGCCCCCTCATCAAGCCGTTTTGCATCATTACCGCCTCTGCGAGTTTGGTGGAAATCAATGCATCAAAGACCCTTCGATCATAGACAAATCAATTCTTCCTTTCGGTCGCCAAATTGCAATCAACGTTGCTCAGAAAATTGAAGAAATTAGTTATACTTGTTTAATTAATGTTACTTAATTTAAAGATTTACGTAAATCTGAACTAATTCATACATTCCAATACTTTAGTAACTCTTCCTTCAACACTCAACATTTAATGATTAAAATGGTTCATAAAAGTTACTAAAATAAATCAATAAGCAATAAAAACGACACTAAAATAACAATGACTTTCTAATATAATAACTAATACATTTCTGCAATACAAAATTTGGATAAACTAAGTTTTAAAAACTTTGCAAGAAATATACAATGTTCAAAAACATAATGTAATACATGGTGTATACCAAAGGCCGGATAAATGGATTGTTTATTTTGCGATTGATGTTGTTTGTAGTGCCTACATCCTGCCAGCATCATCATAACAATATCGCTTCTGTAGAAGTACGGTGAACTACGACGCACTCACCGAACGGCCCCAAACGCCGCTCTTTGAGTTTGGCTGGGAAACGCGAAAAAAGGGATGAACCATGATTCGATCTCCTGCAAAGCAAAAGGTAAGTTTGCTCGTGTTATCGACGAGGACAGTTGCCTTTTCTGGCAAGAGAGTCCAAACCAAGACGCTTTTGCTCTGCTATCCTGTACGTATGCGTTGTTTAAGTTAGTTGGTGTTAACAGGTGCAATTTGCCAAATTTTGGATTAAATAGGCTGCCAACCACATTTGGACAGACTATAAGATAGCAAAGAAAAAACTAGTCCCATATTTCAACAAAGATTTCGAGTTATTGAAAATCAGTAATGCAGTGATGCAAAAGAAAACGTTGGCATAATGTCTAGTCTCCATCATGACTTTGAATGTATGACCAGAACTGTCATAAAAACACAACATTTACCAAGTGCAGTTTATTTTTGCAGAGTATTAAACAATAGGTTTTGGTTCTAAGTGCTAAGAATATGCTAAATTGAGGAATGAAATTTTTGACGACGGTGATATGGCCCGTCGATTATTTGGCATTAACGTTGATCCATTTTGTGGTAGGTTTAATGGCAGCAATCAGCGCCTCAAAATCGTCAATCATTGTTGGAACTTCCGATACCAAGGCAGTGAAAAAGGAGTCGCCTTGTCCAGTAGCAGGATTTTTCTCTTGTGGACCCTCAAGTAGCCAAACATTTTCCGGAGGCGCAATTTGTTCAGCGTTGTTTGCATCAATCAAAACTGGTCTATCCACTTGAATGGCATACAACGGGAACGTTGTTGACATGATAGAGTAGCAAACAAATTCAGTACTGTTTGTCCATTTTCCTTCTTCCGTCCTACCACTGGGGGTTGCATGCGATACTATCTTTATATCGGTTTTGGTATTGGCAGGTGCTATCGCTGGTAAAATTTTCAGAGCCTTCTCTATTGTTGCATTTCTTTTATAATTCTTTTCAAGAGTTGTGGCTTCATAACCACCTCCACAGATTCCGTCGAACAAAATGGACGTTTGCTTTCTGAAAACAATGAAAAACATAAATTATGTCAATTAACGTAAAAAATATTTACCCAAAGGCAAGACAAGAATTTAAGGAATAAGCAATTAATTCTCGTTAAATCAAAAATGTGTTCAAACACTGCATCACATTACAGTATCAATAGACCAACCAATGCCTAGTTGAAAAAATCTCCGCCTTATTTCCCTTACTAAAAACCCGATGGTGTACCAATACGTATAATATTGACTGCTATTGATTAATGTCTAATTTAATTACTAGGTATAAACAGGAGAAATTTTGAGTAAAGTGATGCTGTAGTACTTACAATTTTTCTACAACCTCATCCACATTTACTGATTGAAATGAATGGTAGGATGCCGTCTTGTTGTCCTCTAACCAAAATAATTCAGCATTAGTGAATTCCCCAAAATCTTTTATTTTATCGAACGCCTTGCTGTCTCCTCTCGAACTCTGATTCTCATTTTCTTTGATATTAACTATCACGATGATAGTGAGGTTCGTGTATCCTCTTTTCTTCAGGAAAGCCATTAAATTAAAAATGCCGCCACCATTTCCAGAGATGGACACAATGGCACCTATGTGCACATCTTTCTTTTTGAGAATGGTACCTTCATTTTGTTTCCACCGTAGTGTGGACAGTAGTGACAGAGCATAAGGAAGCATTCGCAAAGCTTCTTTGTGAAAAGTATACTTCCAAAAGTCAAAGGTATCTGTAGTGGTTAAATCTACTCCCAAAGTCGCTTGGACGTCCTTAACTTCCTCTTCTGTAATTCCCCGAGACACGGTAACGGTTGGGTTAGGTGCGTAACAGGGCACGATAAAAAAAATGAGAAGGCTTAGCAGTAACTTCCCGAAAAACATTCTGAGAGTTTTGCAATCGAGGTTTAGGTTTAAGAGTAGTGGTAAGTTAGGTAAAAAGAGAAGATATAAATGTTAAATTGCAGTGATCTTTTATAGTATAGATTTGTTCTACGTCACTAATTTAACCACCCAAGAAGTGTCGTAGGGGTTTGATAGCTTTGTATTGGTGTGAGTACAGCATTTCTCTAGAGATGACTTACGTCTTGGCCAACTGTACAAGTATATGCGTTTTGTACCAATAACATTTGTAACTTCAAGCCAGACAAGCCATAGAACCGAAACTTTTTCTAGTTACCAAAAAAATTACACAAAGTAAATCTAGTAAATACGTTTAGTATTTTTGCAGGATTGTATCTCTACTTTCCAAGACAAATTTGACTTGTCAGCAATGGGCATGAAAAGGCCTTCTCGCATCCGTACAAATTTCTCGGACTCACACACTTACGCTTAAATGGCTATATGAAGGATTTGATGTAAAAAGTTTTATTTTACTGAATAATATTTGTTTGTGAGACTACCTGCTTGTTATTGCTTGCTTGCTTGTATTCTATACTAACTTGACTACTGCAGTTATAAAATTTTGTTGGGAACACCTTCTGTCACTCAATCAAATCTGTACGCAACTCTAGGTACAATTTACAAATAATCAACAGCAAGTTAGTGAAACAGAAGTCACGTGATCAAATGCTTCAGCCTGTTTGAATTTTTGTAAACTATAAGTTCAGAAAAATTATAACGTTAAAGTTGAAGTAGTTTCAGTTAACAATTTATTAGTAATTTCAATCGTATAAACAGTAACAAATAAAAATAAAGCAATTTTTAAGAGATAGACTTATGGGGAAACGGACGGATCAAAATGCGGAGTTGCAAAAGTGTAGGTCCAAAAACGTAGTTGCCCAAAAGCGTAGATGAACAAATGCGTAGAAATAAAAAGCCTAATTGACCAGAACCGTAGCAAACTATCTTTAAAATTAACCGTCTAATTTTTAAAAAGGTCTGAACTCAAACTTGTAATAATTGTTCAAAATTAAGATAATTATTAGTTAGTTATTAAATTTAAGTTAACTTCAGCTAAAGAAATGTTTCGAGTATTTCAAGATAATTTGTAACCACTCAACTATAAACCTTATGACACGTAAAAAGTAAAACAATAAATACAACCCATAGTTTAAATTGAATTAAAGTTTTGGGTGGACCTAATTATATTATTGGTTTATATTTATCAGTTACAATTAGGCAGTTGAAAAACAATGTGTTGATAGCTAAAAGTAAATGTTTGAAAAAATAGATTGAATTATATTATATTATAAGCAGAATTATATTGATGCTTTGTACCGTCATCTGTCAACAATAATGTTTCAGAATTTCCCCATCCTAATTTCTAAAATGCTCTGGCTGAATATGAGCAAATGCAAAATTCCAAGTAACTTGAAAAATATTAGATGCCCCGTGGTAAGTTGAAAAGAGCTTTGGCCAACAACTAAATACAAATGGACTCAAAGAGGGTCGGTTACATTTTAAAATACGATGCGCATATGAATATTTGATTAGCAAATCAGAATATCCTCCATTACGCCTCGTGTATAAAAATTGTATGAAAACATTTTGGTGACGAATTAACTTGCTGAAAGTCGGCATCATTTCTGAAAAAAAAATTGCGCAAAACTACTGATTCAAAAATTGAATGAAATTTGAATACAACGTCACTATGCTTGTACGAATCTAACACGTATCAAATTTAGCTGAAAAAAATTATTCTTTTTTTCTTCATTTTTCTCTTATTTTTCTACTATTCAAAAGCAAAAATCATTAATTAATCATTAACTAATACTAAAAGTAGTATACTAATAGTTATTGATTATGGACTTGTACTTTTTATTTTATTATCAATTTGTTTACTTGATTTTTTTTTGTAAATTGCGAGACAAATTAGAACCAAACCTACGCCGTCCATTTCTAACCCGCTTCTTGGATATTAAAACAAGGAAACCATAACACCTACCGGATCTTTGCATACAGAATACCCAAAACCAAAATAAAAAACTGTTTTATGATATTATATTTATAGCGCGGTATCACTGTATTTCAATAGTTAGTAATTATTGCCACAATAAAACAAAACGTTTTTCTCAGAATTAAGTTATTAAGAAGAGAATTTGCATAAAAAGGCATTAGTGAAAATTTATGTAGGTAAAGGTAAAGAGCGTTATTTGACACACCCGCAAAGTGGATGGTCAATATGTTAGGAAGGGTAGGGATATGGTACAATATATGTTGGGACAACTTGGAAGCGTTAAACGATATTAGTTGAATTGATATTGCTAATATGCTGATATTGATATAATTGAATCTTGGAATATAAGAAGTGTTGAAAAATTTGTTAGTAGTTTGTAAAAGTGCATGAAATATTCGAGTAGGTATTTCACGGCAATTTTGCTGATGACACTGAAAATGCGGTGTCAGGGGTTGAGTTATTACAATGCAATTCAGATTGACGGAAAAAAGTATAGAATATAGGTTGAAAGTCTAACCAATAAGTAAAAGAGCTTGCACTGGACTCAAGTACAAAAATAGATTATAAGTCGACGTTGACCCCTGGCCCAATAATTTTCAGCATATTCTCCGTGCGGTATGTATCTAGAGGTTCAACTACTATTTGTACTTTAAACAGTCGCAGCAAATCAAACCATAACTTATGACATAACATTCCTATTTACTTTTTCATCTTCAAGTAAACAATGTCTCAAATACAAACGCCTAAAAAGATTATTTTCTAAGAGGACCTAAACGAGGCACTTAAATAATTTGTGATGAAAATCAGTTTTGTAATGAAAATTAATTCCTGATGCAAAAAGTAAACGGCTCCTTAACTGGAAACTAGAAATATATTTCACCCTTGTAGCGGATCAAATTTTTGATTTTAATGTTTTCTTTTTTGGTTCATACTTTAAATTCACAATTTAACCGAATGCCAACTATCTTTTTCAAATTGAGCCAAATGGATGCAATAAGCCCAAACTGGATGACGCATGAAAGGCCCTTGAAATATATAGCCAATTAGAATGGGCAAATACACTGTTGCTAACCAATTCTTAGGGTTGCTTGGCGAAAGCAACTCCTTGATGAATAATGACACAATTAATATTTTCTTCATGATTTGCAATGTATACTTTCTTTTGGGATCTGGGATGTTGAAAAATCGGTATTCTTAAAAGTGACACATAAAAGAAATTGCGTGGTGTTGCGATACTTAACAGTATCCCGCCAACAGCGACATCTCATCAATTTGTTTACCACATTTTTGTAAAATTTGAACGTATAATGCAAACCTCCGCACACAGGTGGTGGTTTGAAATATTTTTCCTAAACGCTTCCGATTGTGCCCTGATAAATCCATTTAAGCAAATTAAATACAAAATAATTCAGCAAAATTGTAAGAGGAGAAGGTAACACACCATTAGTCATTCTTTTGACGTCTTTTCTCTTGACCTTTTTTTTTTAGACCAACTGGCAATAATTCAAACTGAAAGTATCCAAAAGTTCTATTTTCTGCTGCACAATGTAGATGAGCTGGCTGCGGTAATACTAAAAATTTGCTGTTCCCAGACACCGGCTGGATTTAACACTAATGATGCCGATAACACAGAGGATTTATACAGTGAGGACTACAAAAAAGTATAAACCCAACAGAAAACGAATTGTATATTTTTCGAAAAATATGGAGGGGCGTTTGATCCCATTCCCAAAATTTCTAAAATTTTAATTTTAGCTAATTTTTTGTATAATTGCTCAAATTAAGTGTTCAAATGCTTTGATTTACCTCGTTCAAGTTTAGTATTGAACCATAGTTAACAATGCTTAAGTAATTAAACTTTTTAACAATGATCCTAAAAATTTGGAATGAGTGAATTTGCTTCAATTGACTCCGAAAATGACTGACACATTTTAAGTTCTATTTAGCTCCCCATAAACTATTAATTATTGCCCTTATTTTCCGAGAAACAAGGAGAGTACACTTTTTCATGGTTCTCACTGCACATTGGAGCCAGAAACAAGTGGGAAACTAAAAAACTATAACTGAGCAATTTCGGACTGTTTTCAATAAATGATCATTTTCTAAAACTAATCAAACAAAATAAATCATTGCTAAATAAAGCAATGACTTCCCTTCAATTATTAAGTGTCGCTGCTGCGATACTTCATAAATGTAGTTCGTGAGATTAACTACACAAAAACACCATTTGATGTTTTTTTTGCAAATGGGCATGGGCATGCTTCTAGATTTTGGTTGAGTCTACAGTTTTGTTCCGCATACCGTACTGTTCATACAAAATTTCAATGCCTAGGCCTAGCACCTTTAGCTTGAGTTTAACCAAAGATAAATATATAAGCTAAAATTGGTTGGAGAATTTACAAAGGGTTGCGCATAAGATAGGTATGGAGTGGTGGAAGTTATTATGAAGAACTCTCATTCAAACATTTCTTGAGTACTAGAAGCAAAACTAAATTTGTATAGCTAAAAATTTAAATGAATTAAATTTCCACTGTAAAATTTTGAAAAATAATTTCAAAACTTGGCGGATCATACATAGTCAAATATAGCTAACAGGGTGCAAATATTGTCAAAGCGCATTTTTTTCATTTTTTTTTAGTGTTCAGTAGTGGTAATTTAAGCTATGAAATCCAATTATATTTGAAATTTCCCTGTAAAATAAAATAAAAGCATTAGAATAACTGTAACAAAACATTAATTTATTTTATACGATAAATTATTTCTGTATTTTGTAGTAAACTACCATCTAACTTTTTATTTGCGAGCAATAAAGCAATGTGGAGGAATTTTTAAGTTTGAATTAGTCAAGTTTACTTGTTTTTCTGCAAACACTACTAAAAATACTACAAGAACTGCAACAAATTTTGTCAACTTGTTGCCATTGTTGCAAGCTTTTGATCAAAATATATCTCATCGAAACCAACTTTGCCAGAGCAACATCAATCACCTGATTTTCAAAGCCGGTAGAAACGAACACACTGCGAGAGGTATCAGGTGTTCGGCCTTTATGTAATTTGAGGCGGAAAAGCAAGCCGACTCTCAAGAATCGTGTTTACATTAATGGAATTGAATTTAATAGATCAAAGAAATATAGCAAAAAGGAAACAATTAGCAATAAAGTTCCGCTTGTTGGTCTTAAATTAGTTGTTGTATTTGATTTAATCGTGTTGGTCGCTTAGCAAACCACAATTCAGGAAACGTATAGGGAATAACTTCAGTTAATCGTCCACAGTTTGCAGCTTTTCATTTTTTTCATTATGTTATTGGTAGAAATTCAATTAGCTAAAAAATTAATTCAATAATTACTAAATTTTGTTATAATGTGGTCTTACAATTTAATTAACAGATAACCTAAAACCATCTTACATAAAAACTCATAAGTTGGTCAATTGTTATTTCTTAGTTAATTAGTTCCGAGATTTAATTATTTAGGAATACCGGATGACTACCTTATTTGTTTGTGCTGGGATTAACAATTCTTTTAACTTTTTTTTTAATTTGTACAATTTTTTTTTTACCTAATGTAAATCACAAATCTCCTTTTTTTTTCCTTTAAATGAGCATTGTAACAGAATGTAACTAATTGACTCCATTATAAATTCTTCCGCGTGTTCCAAATACATAGTGCCTGAAGGAACAACAACTCAATTAAAAACATGCATATATGACTACTGGACATATATTCAAGACAGGGCATGCTTAAGTAAACCCTTCAAAAAAGACATCATCAACGCAGAGAGACAAAAAGCTGCACATCTTGCTTTAGAATTTTTAAATTGAATGTATAGTGGAGGTGGAGTGGGGAAATCATTATGCACAATTTTCATTCAAACTTGGTGGGTAGAGGCAATACATAATCAAATTGTGGCAGTATAGTTTACCCCACCCTACAAATTTGCCTCATAGAACTAAATCTTCAAATGTAGTACAATTGGAAAACTTGTTTGTATGTCAGTTTTGTACAAAATAATCCGTATAATGCACGTCGAATATATATTTTCCTGTGTGTTTAGTAATAAACTGCTAAAGAAAGTTTAAGTTAAGAAAGAAAGTCTAATTTTATAATCACAGTGTTCATGAACATGATATAGATTTCTAGTAAAATTAGTCTAATGTAAAACTAAGAATCTATTCAATGAAAATGCATTTCATTTTACAAGTTAAATTTTACCAAAACGTATTCATTGAACGAACATAAAAATATGTCCATTAATTTAATTGTATGAATTTGTATACATAATTCTGGGGTTGATAAAATTTGTTTTGAGACACGAGTGATGGAGTTCGCTTCAGATTTGTTTAAATGATTAGCCACAATTTTTATTTATTTATTTGTACAATGTGAATAAATCATATTTCCTAAAATTCTCAGACGAGGGGTTTTCCATTTTTGAAAAATCCAATGTAAATGTACAATGTAATTTCAAACGTTCCAATTCTGGATTTACGGTTTAACTTTTTCATACAAACGACGACTTACTACGTGTCTTATTCACTACAAAGGGTGCTCACACAAACCTATTTAATACGGAAAAACTTAGTACAATTGTAGAGAAAAAAAATCATAACCGGTAATTGCCATTTCAATTCAAACATTCCCTTGATCTACATGCAGAAAAATACTTTGTTGACAATAGTGCGAGTAATGTTGTCATTTACTCAAGTACTCTCGTTTCACCACTTGGAGGTAAGTGGCCAATTTACTTTCTACATTTCGAGACAAAATTATACCATTTGCCAAACCAGTTAATTTTTTTTAATTTTAGTACTACCCCCTCTGCGCAATGTACAAAATGTTTACAAAACTGATATACATTTATTTACTTGTAATTCTAACTCTCATTGTGTTTTGACTAGGGGTGGCAGAAATCATACATGAACGAAACACCAACATTCCAAGAAATAGAAGCCCAGCTAAATAAGGACAATAAAATGCTTCTTAGCCACCTCAATATTCCGCCAAGTACAATTTTGTATGTTATGAATTTGTATACATAATTCTGGGGTTGATAAAATTTGTTTTGAGACACGAGTGATGGAGTCTTAACTTTGCCATTTGGGGCGATACTTACTATAGTTTAGAATTTTGCTTAATGATATGTATAAATGATTTGGCATAATTTGAATGGTTAGTGGAGGTGGGGGAAACGATTACGGGCAACTTTCATTCAAATTATTTAGCAGTAAGGAACAGAAATAAATTATAGATTTGTTAGTTACTTTACATTAGAATAATGTCTGATAGATTGAAATTCTAAAATCTACGTAAATTGGAAAATTATTTTGTAAGGCAATTTCGATAAATATAATTACAATTTTGTGTGGAATCTGTCCGGAATTTGATGCTGATTCCGAATCCGCAATCAGTTTTCACCGCTAACTTTTTGCAGCGCCCCCATACTAATAACATAGGGAAGAGGGTGCCGCAATCCAGAGAAAAAGTTAGGTTTTAAGATTGAAAATACTGATAAAAGTTTTTTCAAGTCCGGCATTCGTTCGCCGAAACCTAAGTCTTTTTGGAAAATTTGTCCCATCTCTTAACATAGGGATAGCTGCGCTTTGACCCTCTATAACTTTAAAACCAAAACCCGAACCCACGAGTGCGGTGTGAACAGTGCGAAGCACTAACCAATAGACTGCGGCGGCTACCGTTACGGCGGGAATATTGTTACTGTGGTAAGCAGCCAACAAACGAGTACCGCGGAGCGGCACGGTGCAGCTAGTATTCATATATTATTTAAATATGTTGAATCTGGTGCGATATTTAATTATCAAGATTTTGCATCGAAACCGCCCTGAAGTTATTGTACCTGGTAATATAAATTATTTACTCTCAAATTACTACTCTTCATATATTAATAATATGTCGCAAACCAGAAATACCACAAATGATTTTGTTTTACATTTCTCTGCGAGTCTGCAGTGGGGTGAGAGATGACCAACGAGGAACTTTTTTAAACTCAAATCAAACTTTGGCTATTTGGAGTGGGCTTAGATACCGACCTGGTAATAAATCGTAGTAAAACAGTTTATTACAGTGCGGTTGCGGTTAGGTTCCCTGAAATTTAATACATAAGCGAAGACTGTCATTCTGCGCACTACCTAGAAAATGGTTTTTTTTCTACCTGCACATGCGCATGCGCATTTTTGTCCAAATATCGGCAGATTTTCTTCAGCTCATGTTTTTACAAAAAAAAGAGGAAATGCTTAACAAAACAAAAATATTCAACTTTAAACCACTATAGTTTTAAACTTTAGTATAATTAAATAATTTTTATTTAAAATTAGGTTAGGTTGATTTAGGTTAGCGCCAGTATACATTTAATTTATAAAAAGGTTTTTTTTTCTACCTGCGCATGCGCGTGCGCATTTTCGTCCAAATAAGGTATTTTCTACCTGCGCATGCGCATGCGCATTTTCGTTCAAGTATCAGCAGATTTTCTGCAGCTGATGTTTTTACAAAAAAAAAAGCGGAAATGCTTAACAAAACAAAGATATTCAATTTTAAACCACTATAGTTTTAAACTTGAGTGTAATTAAATAATTTTTAATTAAAATTAGGTTAGGTTGATTTAGGTTAACACCAGTGTACATTTAATTAATAAAATGGGTTTTTCTACCTGCGCATGCGCTTGCAGGCGAAATTGCCGTGTGTGAAAAAAGTAAAAAGTCTCTAAGGCCCCAAACGCCCGCAAATTTACTCTTTGACGTCAAACTAACATTTCGAGATCAAAGCCAACTTTTGCATGGAACGATAAATGTGATGTGTATTGAATCACTCTAGCCGTTTATTGTTTTCGCGAAGTTAGTTTCGGCTAGTTAATTAGTATTGTAGTATTTGTGGCAGCTATTGCTCGATGGTACTTTTGGGGAGTCGGATATCAATTTTTCTTAAAAAAATCTGAAATTTTCGCCTAATGAAAAAGATAATCAATCCTTGTTATAGCAGTACCTGGAAAAGAAAGCAAATATCTTGGTCACATAACGTCCTTTAATCGTAAAAGTAACAGTCCGTAACTCCCTGACAGCGTGTATAATTTATGACCTTATTAAATTATAAAAATAAAGTTAAAGACACTGTCTATTGGATTTTGACATGTCACTTACATTGTCATTAGAACACTTTTGCTTTTGCACCTATTCACGATTCTTCGTCCTGAAGCCACAGGGATTCCGACGAAGAGCAGGACTGCCGTGATCAACATAAGTTGCATTAACTGAACCATATTTTCCTTATTTCGACCACCTCAGAAGGCAGAGCTGACTGCACAAACTTAGGCACTTTCAGAGCAAAAAACACAGCTCCTGGTCAACGATAGTGTTTGTAGAATTGACATTTGGCAATTCTAATTAATTTTAGCTAACCGCGCAATCTAACGGCGGTTTTTCTAACCCTATTTCTAAAAAAGGCTATTCTGTTGACACAAAACGTTTTGTACAAAATACCTTTCTTTAGCTTAATTTTCTTGTCGTTTTCCCTTCAGTTAGGCATCATCCTCATTTGTGTCAACACCTCAAATCTTAAGTCCTAACTCACCCTTTCTAAACCTATTTCTGATTTCCATTGGAAATCTGTTCATTTTCTAACCAATTAGTGAATAAAAGGGTTTAAAACCCCGCAAAATCCGAATTTAACGATTTCAGCGGTTTCCCTTTTTTCCATTTTCAAAACTTCCAATTTCTAAGAATTCTCAGTGCGAGAATTCGTACATTTTTCGGATTTCGAAAATTCAAACCGTGTCAGGGGTCAACGTATTCCCCTTCTTCAACTCTCTTCCATTTTTTCGATTTTGAAAAAATCAAGTGACCGTGACCCTCGTCATGTCCCTTGCTACCCTCCCATCCGTGTCCTTCGGCACCGCCATTTTGGGACAGATTCAGTCCTATTCCTACCAGGACTTCCAAAATTGGATGGACCAACAGCAGTCCTATCAAAACCCATTCTATCAGCAGCAGTACTACCAACTGCCTCAACAGTACTCACCTCCGAGTCTAACCTGGAGTGCCTCTGTCGTGTACAGCTCCGATATTTTTGAAATTTTTCACAAATCATACTTTTATGAAAAGAACTTTTTTCAACATAGTGAGAATTCGCACTACTCTAAATTTCGAAACTTTTTTTGAAAACCAAAAATTTTGAATCCTTATGGGGTTTTTGCCGTAGCTTTTCAAGTTTTACGTGGTCCCCCCTTCCAAAATTTTCGAGATTCATTGCCTTCAAGCCTCGGCCAATCACATTCTCATTTCATTACATAAACAAGCACTTCCATGCATATCGTAAAAACAAAGTAACATTCAAAAATACAAAATGCCATTACAAAATTGCAAAATTCCAAAAGCAATTGCAAAATACAAAAAGCCATTATTACATTAGAAAAAGCAATTGAAAAAGACAACAAGCAATTGCAACATACAAAAAAAAACAAATACAAAAAACAATTGCAAGGTACAAAAAGCAATTGCAAAATAAAACATGCACTTGAAAAATACAACAGACAGTTGCAAACTTCAAACTACAATTGCAAAATACAAAAGGCAATTGCAAAATACAAGAGGCAATTGCAAAATACAAAAGGTAATTGCAAAGTACAAAAAGCAATTGCAAAATACAAAATTCAATTGCAAAATACAAAATTCAAATGCAAAACTCAAAACGCATTAGCCAAATTCAAAAGGCCATTACACATTTGAAAAATTGCGGTTGCAGAATTGCAAGTTGCAATTACAAAATTGCAGAATGCAATTGTAATTTGCAAATCATTTTTGTGTTGTGCGTTTTTGCCATGTTGTTTCTATTTTGCAAATTCACTTTTAATTTACAATGGCATTTGTAATACAATTTTGGGAAAAATTTTGAAAAAAAAATATGTCAATATTTTTTTTAGACTAATTGAAGTGTTCTGAACACGAATATGCAAGAAAATTCACTCGGTCGCTTCAAATAAAAAAGTTATGAATTTTTGAAAATTTTGAAAAATTAAAAAAATGTTGTGAGATTTATCTCATTTTAAGTTGAGTTGAAGGCGGGAAATATACTATTTGAATGCCTGTGAGAAAATTTTAGAACCTAACCTAAACCTAACTCGATTGAATCAACCTGGTAAGCCCCTAACCTAAACCTAACCTAACCTAAACCTAAAACCTAACCTAAACCTAAAACCTAACCTAAACCTTAAACCTAACCTAAACCTAACCTAAACCTAAAATCTAAACTAAACATAAAATGTAAACCACATCTAAAATCTAAACCAAAACCTAAATGTAAACTAACCCTAAAATCTAAACCTAAACCTAAAATCTAAACTAAACCTAAAATTTAAACTAAACCTAAACCTAAAATCTAAAATAAACCTCAATCTAAACTAAATTTACATTTTCAGGCGTCACGCATAATCCAGTGGACCTTATACCAACCGGAAGACGGAATTTTTGTATGGATACTTGGCTCGGTACATTTTTTTGAAAAAGGCGAAAGAACTCGACCAAGATCCACTTGTGATTTTTTTCATGTTGAATTTGAATTTAATTAAAAAATAAATTTTCAAAAATTCATAACTTTTTTGTTTGAAGCGACCGAGTGAATTTTCTTGCATATTCGTGTTCAGAACACTTCAATTAGTCTAAAAAAATATTGACATATTTTTTTTTCAAAATTCACCAATACTGCATTTTTACCCAATTTTGTAATATGCAATTACACTTTACACTTCTGGAATGGCACTTTGCAATACTGCGATTGCATTAGTCAATACTGGAAAAGCATAATGCAATACTGCAATTATTTTGCCAATCTGCAATAATGTTTTGAATTTTGTTATGTGATTTTTCTAATTTGCAATTGCGTTTACATTTTGCAATTGATTTGTTTTTCAGTTGCTTTTTGTATTTTGCAATTGCTTTTTGTATTTTGCAATTGCTTTTTGTATTTTGCAATTGAATTTTGTATTTTTCAATTGCTTTTTGTATTTTGCAACTGCTTTTTGTATTTTGCAATTGAATTTTGTATTTTTCAATTGCTTTTTTATTTTGCAATTGTCTTTTGTACTTTGCAATTGTTTTTTGTGTTTAGCAATAAAATTTTGTACTTTGCAATTGTCTTTTGTATTTTGCAATTGTTTTTGTATTTTGCGATTAAATTTTGTGTTTTGCAATTGATTTTTGTATTTTGCAATTGCCTTTGTAATTTGCAATTGCCATTTGTATTTTGCAACTGCTTTTTGTATTTTGCAAATGTCATTTGAATTTGGCAATTGCCTTTTGTACTTTGCAATTGCATGCTTTATCTTGCAATTGCTTTGTGTACTTTGCAATTGTTTTTTTTCTGTATTTTGCAATTGCTTGTTGTTTTTTGCGATTGCTTTTTCTAATGTGTAATGGTTTTTTGCATTTTGCAATTGCCTTTTGAATTATGCAATTTGTAATGGCTTGAAGGGCATGAATCTCGAAAATTTTGGAAGGGAGGACCTCCATTAGGACCTCCACGTAAAACTTGAAAAGCTACGGCTAAATCCCCATAAGGATTCAAAATTTTTGGTTCTCAAAAAAAAGTTTTGAAATTTTGAGTAGTGCGAAGTCTCACTATGTTGAAAAAAGTTCTTTTCAT